>CAUYLG010019932.1:0-28823 GCA_963573385.1 Cacajao melanocephalus
GGCTCCTCCGCCGGGAATCTCCTAGTCTGTGGGCAACAAAAATTCGTCTGAAAGTGCGGCATCCACTCGCTCTCTGCGCTTTCACTGGGAGCTACAATCCTGAGCTGTTGTTAATCGGCCATCTTGGATCTCTCTCCTATTGTGTGAAACGTTTTAAAGGCTACTGCAGAGCTGGAGAGAAGGAGATGGGCATAGAGCAAGTTAAAACATTGTAGAGTTTGTTGTTCTTAGCATAATTTAGTTGTTTTTCTTCAATAAGCACTTCCTGCTCCCTACAAAACTTAGGTTGAAATCCAGAGTCTAAGAAGTTGATTCTGGGCCAGTTGCAGTGGCTCATGCCTGTAATCCCAGTATTTTGGGAGGCTGAGGTGGGCAGATCACCTGAGATGAGGAGTTTGAGACCAGCCTGGCCAACATGATGAAACCCTGTCTCTACTAAAAATACAAAAATCAGCTGGGTGTGGTGGTGGGTGCCTATAATCCCAGCTACTCTGGAGGCTGAAGCAGGAGAATGGCTTGAACCTGGGAGGTGGAGGTTGCCATTAGCCAAGATTGCACCATTGCACTCCAGCCTGGGTGACAGAGCGAGACTTCATCTTACAAAAAAAAGAAAAAAAAAAGTTGATTCTGGCAATTTTTACCACTGTCCTCATAGCCTCTTTGGAAAATTTTTTCTTCCTTACCACACTATTGCTTTTGACATCACTCTAATTCAATTTTGAACTTTTGGAATTTGAAATATTTGTAGGATATCTAGGTAGAGATACCCACTAGGAAGCTGGGTATAAAAAATCTAAATTTTGGGAGGGGGCATTCTGGTACAGAGATAAAAATGTGGAAGATGTCAGAATAGTTTAAAACACTGGAATGGATCAGGGATATTGTAGACACTTTTGATGAAGCAGAAAAAAGCGAGAGGACATGCTTTACCAAATATCAGACATATTATTAAGCTATAGTAAATGAGACAATATAATATTGGCACAGGTAGACAAACAGACAAAGAGTAAAGAAAAGAGAGCCCTGAAACAGATTCCTATATATGGAGACTTGTTTTATGACAGAGGTGGCAATGCAGAGAAATAGAGTATGGTATGTCATTTTAAGACCTCCAGTAAACAGATGCTGAATGGAGTTAGAAATACAAGAAGTTTATTGGGAGTGGGTGAGTATTGCCTCTAAAAGTTAAAAGATAAGGACGCAGAATTGGGTAGTAAGAGTATGTATGAACCTTACTTCAATTAATACCCTCAAATCAGTTATAGGTAATTATAAATCTAAATCTGAAAGGCAAAATTATGCTTTTAAAATATAAATGATTATATTCACAACCATGGGCTAGTGAAGAACCTTTTCAGTATTACAGAAGACCATTGATGATAAAGGAAATAATTGATAACTTTGACCACATTAAAATTAAATAGTCCAGTTCATCAAAAGACACCATTAAGAGAATTAAAAAGTGAGCCACAAAGTAGCATCTATATCTGTCTATTGTCATCATGCCTTTTCTTCTTTAACTGTAATTTCTGATACATAAATAGATAGGTAGATAGAGCTATAAATATGTCTCAGATAAAGTTCTAGAACTTGGAACACATAAAGAATTGCTAAAAAATGATAAAAAATTTAAAAATTAGTGTAAGTTTTTTTTACGTTACTTTACAAAACTGAAAATCCAAATGGCCAATATACAAATGAAAATATTCTCCATTGTGTCTAATGATAAGTCAGCTATCTCATTCTGGTTCCCTTGTAGGTGATGAGTCATTTTTCACTTGCCACTTACCAGATTTTCTCCTTGTCTTTGACTTTCAGCAGTTTGTTTTACTATGATGTGTCTGTTTTTGTATATCATTGTTTATTCTGCTTAGAAATTAATGAGCTTCCTAGATGTGTAGGTAAGTGTTTTACAATAAATTTGTGAAATTTTCAGCCATCATTTCTTCAAATAATTTTTCTGCTCTGTTTTCTCTCTCTTATGCTCTTCTGGTACTCCCATTGCATGTATATCAGTGTCCTTAATGGTATCCTAAATTTCTCTTCATTCATTTTTTATTACTCTTTTTTCTTGTTCTTTGGATTGGATAAACTCTATTGGCTTATCTTCAAGTTGACCAATTTTTTCTTTTGCCAGTTCAAATCTGCTGCTGAGTCTCTCTGGGGACATTTTTAATTCAAATATTTTGCTTTTCAACTCCAGAAGTTATATTTGGTTCTTTTTCATAATTTCTATCCCTTTATTGATATTTTGTGTTTGATATGATACTGTTATCATGCCTTTTCTTCTTTAATCATGATTTCCTTTCATTCTTTGAATATGTTTATAATAGCTGTTTTGAAGTCTTTGTTACATTTATCATGTGGTCATTGTCTGTCTTAGTTGGCTCAGTTGCTATAACAAATACCATAGACTGGGTAGCCTAATCAGCAGAAGTGTAGATTTTCTCACATTTACAGAAGCTGGTAGTAAAAGATTAAGGTGCAAGCATAGTTGGGTTCTGGTCAGAGCCCTCTCCCTACCTCGAAAATGGCTTCCTTCTTGTTGTATCATTACTGGGGGAGACAGCATGTGTGCAAGCTCCAGTCTCTTCTTATAACTACACTAATCCCATCATGGGAGCCCTAGCCTCACACCCTTATCTAAACCCAATTATCTCCCAAAGAGCTTGCTATATTTTGAATATGTCCCCTCATTTTCTTTTCTTCTTATTTTTTATGTTTTTAGTGATGGAGTCTTGCTATGTTGCCCAGGTTGGTCTCAAACTCCTGGGTCGAAGCAATCCTCCTGCCTTGGCCCCCCAAGTTGCTGGGATTACAGACATGAGCCACTATGCCTGGCTAGTCCCCCAAACTTTATGTGTTGGAAACTTAATCCCCAAATTTATATGTTGATTTCATTTGGCTGTGGGACATTTAGGAGGTAATTAGGATTGGAGAAGGTTGCAAGGGTGGGGCCCCTATGATGGGAATGGTGGCTTTATAAGAAGAAGAGAGACTTGAGCTGCTCTTGCTCTCTCAACATGTGTTATCTTTTGCTGTGTTATAATGCAGCAAGAGGGCCCTCATCAGATGGCATCCTCTAAATATTGGATGTCTCAGCCTCTAGGACCATAAGTTAAATAAACTTTTATTCTTTATAAATTTCTTAGTCTGTGGTATTCAGTTACAGCAAGAGAAAATGGACTAAGACAGCTCCACTTTCAAATACCATCACATTGGGGTTAGGGCTTCAACATATGAATTTTGGATGGACACAAACATTCGGTCCATAACACTGTCACAAACAGTTTCTGTTGCCTGCCTTTCTCCCCCTGTGTATAGATTATATTTTCTTGTTTCTTTGCATGTCTCATATTTGTTGGAAATTGAATATTTTAAATAATATATTATTAGCAACTCTGGGTACTGGTCCCCGCTTAAACATCTGTTATTTGTATTTGCTTGTTTTCATTTTGTTTTGTTTTGTTGTTTAATGGCTGTTTGGGTTATTTCAGTGAAGTCTATTTCCTATCTACCATCACAATGTGAAGGCTGTGATATTGCTTCTTAGTGATGCAGCCTTCGGTACTCCCAGAGTTACCCTGTGATAACGGTGGTTTTCACAAGGCTCTCTTTGTCTTTTTTTCCCTAATGAAACCTAGCTATTAAACTCCACTAATTTTCAACTGATTGCCCTATTGTTTTCAACAATGTTCTGGGAGCATAAATTGTTCAACAGACTAATCCAATCAAATTCAGACTCCCTTGTACTCAGGGGGAAAAGGTGGGAAGGGAGTGAAGGATAAAAGACTACAAATTGGTTGTTCCAAAGATAATACTGCCATACTGCATTCCCTCTGGAAGGAAACAAAATAAAACTCACTCAAAACCAGTAGTGCTGCTATCAGATAAGAAGATGTCAACGTATACTTACAAGGAAAAACTAAAAAATGTAATGTGCTAATTCTGTCTTTTCCTATCTAATATTTCCAAGTCAGACTTTCTTACATTCCTGGAATTTAGTTTGATATAGCAAGAATAATAATGATAAAATAACGATAAAATGTTTGCTTTGATTACTGTGGGGGTGGGGAATGAAATGTTCAACTGTATTTAAAACAACAAAGTTTTCAGAAAAAAAAAACTACAAATTGGGTTCAGTGTATACTGCTCAGGTGATGGGTGCACCAAAATCTCACAAATCACCACTATCATGTAACCAAATACCACCTGTTCCCCAAAAACCTATGGAGATAAAAAAAAATTAAACAAACAAATTCAGACTCCTTTGAAAGGACAGTTCCTGAGGCAAGTATTTGAGATTTGTTCTGATCCTTGAACATCTTCTTTTAGCTGTCTCTTTCCCAGATTCTCTCCAGCAAACTAGCCAGCTTACAGTTTAGCCTGTAATGAATGAATCTCCCACTCTCCTTTCTTTCAAAACACACTCCGCTGTTTTTGAGAACACCCTTAAACTGGAACTTCTCTGCACTCTGTTGCAAATGAAGTCAGTTCATTTGGGAAGATGTTCAGAGCTCTCTGTTTATGGCCCGCTTCTCCCACAGACAAAATTTCTGAGCCCTGGCTCTGGAGCTGGGGGTAGGTACAAGAGCACACATTTTCTGAGTGACACCCCCAGTCTAGGAACTTAGTGCTCAGTGAAGTGGGAGGGTGGCAGTAGCATCAAGTCTCCTATGCTTGCCTCTACCAGTATGAAACCACTACCTTACAAGCCAGGGCAAGGATGATTAGGGCATCAAATCTGTGTATAATCAGTACTAAAAAGAAATGAACTATCAAACCATGAAAAAACATGGAGGAACCTTAAATGTGTATTACTAAGTGAGATAAACCAATTTGGAAGGCTACATACTGTATGATTTCAGCTAGATAACATTCTGGAAAAAGTAAAACTATAGAGACCATAAAAAGGCCAGAGGTTGCTAGGGATTAGGAGGGAAGAAGGGATCAATAAAGTGCAGAAGATTTTTAAGGCAGTGAAACTATTCTGTATGCTACCACAGTAGTCAATACATGTCATTATTGTGGTTATGCGTTTCTCAAAACCCTTAGAATGTGCAACACCAGGAGTAAACGCTAATGTAAACTACGGGTGGTATTTGGGTGATAATGTTTCTTTCTTTTTAACTTTTATTTTAGGTGCAGGGGTACATGTGCAGGTTTGTTATATAGGTAAACTTGTGTCATAGGGGTTTGTTGTACAGATTATTTAGTCACCTAGATACTAAGACTAGTATTCAGTAGTTATCTTTTCTGCTTCTCTCCCTCATCCCACTCTCCACACTCCAATAGGCCCCAGTGTCTGTTGTTCCCTTCTATGTGTCCATGTGTTCTCATCATTTAGCTCTCATACGTGAGAACATGTGGTATTTGGTTTTCTGTGACTGCATTAGTTCACTAAGAATAATGACCTCCAGCTCCATCCATGTTCCTGCAAAACACATGATTTTGTTCTTTTTTGGCTGCATAGTATTCCATGGTGTGTATGCACTATGTTTTCTTTATGTAGTTTGACACTGATGGGCATTTAGGTTGATTCGATGTCTTTGCTATTGTGAATTGTGCTGCAGTGAACATTCATATGCATGTGTCTTTATGATAGAATGATTTATGTTCCTCTGGGTATATACCCAATAATGGGATTACTGAGTTGAATGGTAGTTCCCTCTTTGAGGAACTTTACACTGCTTTCCACAATGGTTGAACTAATTTACACTCACACCAACAGTGTGTAAGTGTTCCTTTTTCTCCTCAATCTTGCCAGCATGTTATTTTTGACTTTTTATTAGTAGCCATTCTGACTGGTGTGAGGTGGTACCTCATTGTGGTTTTGATTTGCATTTCTCTAATGATCAGTGAGATTGAGCTTTTTTTTCATATGCTTGCTGGCCACATGTATGTCTCAATTTAGGTTCATCAGCTGTAACAAGTGTACCACTCTGGTTGGAGTTATTGATAATAAGGAAGCAATGCACATGTGGGATTAGGGATTATACGGTATATCTGTGCATCTTTCTCTCACTTTTGCTGTGAGTCAAACCTGCTCTAAAAACTCTATTAAAATTGTTGTATGTGTATTTCACAATTTTAAAATGGGAAAATGTCTGGAAAGAAGTGATTATAGTTATAGTACTCATTTTTTTTAGTGGGTGCATCAACATGTTTACTTTAGATTTAAGTACGTTGAGCACTTCAAACGCCAAATTCTATTCTTTTCCCATTACACCACTCCTCTTCTCTAGAAACAAGTTAAGAATTATTGACTTCCCAAGGTATCCTAAATTGAGTCCAATAAGTGGACAGCTAAATTCAATACCTGGGCTAATTTTTGCAGTTATAGCTTTTTCTTCTTCCCTATTTGTGAGGGTCTCCTTGCTGCCACATTGAAAGTTCCTTCCAATCCCACTTTCACCAAAATGTTTATTTCTCCTCTTGATCCTCAAGTTAGAACAACTGAGAGATAACAATCTTCTCCTCTACTCCCTCCCCAGAAGTTAACCACCCTCTGTCCCTTGCCTCATAGAGAAACAGTAGCAGAAGCTTTAGCATGCTTGGAAAGGTTCTTGACTCATGATCAAAGGGATTAGACTAAGAAAGAGGACAAGCTAATGATTAAAGTGAGAGTTAGGGATAATGTTTCATTGCTTCTATTCCTAGCAGTACTGTACTAGCATGTGATTGGTTCAAATTAACAGCTGACTTTCTATCTGTGAAACTAAGGAAACCAATCTGTTTGGGCTTACATATTACTTGGGAAAAAATGTTTCTGTTGATACCATAAGGGTGACTGACCGAAGAAGTCTGGGAATTTTTATAAATAAAACCACCATGAATCTGCTTGTAAACACCATGCCATTCCACAGCATCATTCCTTTTTTTAGCTAGTTATTTTTTAAGAACAGATTGTTTGTGTCACTGAACAGATGCTGGCTATGCTAGTAATGGAAGGGGTGGAAGTCAGTTATAAGAGAAGTGTAAGGTACAGGCCTTGTCTTCAAGGTTCTTATAATCCTATTGGAGAGAGAAAATATTCATGTAGGAGGAGGAAGAGTGGTAGCAATCCAGTGAAATCTCTTACTAGTTTGGAGCGCATAATAACCCTTTATATGCTAGAGGAGAGACTAACCTTTGAGGAAGAGGAAGAAGGTTTGTGTAGTTAATTAATTATGAAAAATGAAGACACTGTACAGTTTCCTTAGGAGAGAAATCCAACAGATTTGCTTTCAAACACCCCTTTGAGAACTATGTTTTCTCCTAAAGAATGACTCTGCTAATGTTAACTGAGATCTATTTTTTTCAAATTTTCAGCAGATTCCAGAAACCTTATTTCCCCAACCCTCCTTTCTATCACTAGTGTTGCCTGTCTTGGAAAGCAATAGGACTTCACTCCTTGGACAGTGTTTGACATCCTTGCTGGTCCACAAGTTTTGATTGACCTTTCACCTAGTTAGGGCCCAAGAGTGAAGTTTGACTCCATTAAGGAAAAGTGGTAAGAGACATAATCCTATGTGGACAGTGTCTGATTCTCAGAGGGGCAGCAGAGATCAAATGAGTAAAATGGGAGATACGTTATGCTTTCCTGGTGACCAATAATTCTATGTGATTTATTTTTTAATGTTTGTCTCCTCAACTAAAGGGCAAGCTTCATGAGGTTGGTGACTATGTATTTTTCATTATCTACTGTATTTCTAGGACTTCACACAGTAGCTGACACATCATAAGTGTTCAATAAGTATTTGCTAAATGAAGGAATGAATTAATTAAGTGGGACTACAATCCTGACAGGATACAGATGGAAACCAGTAAATGTATGAGTAAAAGTGATCAGAAATAAACTGAAGTCTTCATTGGGAGCCAGGGGATGACTATAAGAACAGAAAAGGAAGTATAGAATAGTAGGACCTTCTAGTAATAGTGGTGAGAAAGTGAAAGTGGGAGAAATGAAACTAACATTTAGTGTTGAGCATCTTCTAAGTGTCTAGCGCTTAGACACGTATGAACTCATTTAATCTTTATGACTCCAGAGGTAGGTACTATTATGATACATATTTTACGGGTAAAAAAATAGAGACTCAAAGAGGTTAGGTAACTTTCTCATGTCATTATTGTGAGACAATTTCCCATGGGTCTCATGTTTCTGTACTTCTTGTGAGCAGAGAGAGTGACTGATATTGTTCCAGACTACCTTTTCTAGGATATACATATAGTGAACAGCTTTGGAAGATAGCATATCTCCTTCTGGAGCAAAATACAGGAACACTTACTGCCCATCATAAAAGATTCAGGTTTATTAAGTTCAGTATTGCTTACCTGTAATACAATCTACAGCATGTATGAGTAAAGGTGACATCCTTGACATCCTTGCTGTAATGCAATCTACAGCATGTGCAGGTGTCACCTGGGCCTCTTCAAGTAGCTCTTATGAGACTAAGGAGAAAGAGGTAGTGACAGAAAATGCTTACACTCTGGCTAATATTATTGCTGTGAGAAACAAAGTCCCTTATCTCTGACCCAGAGTTTCATGTCTTCTGTCAGCATCCATGGAAATGTGGTAGGTTAGCTTGCAAGATAAAAATCTCAGAACCTTCACAGGTCTTGACAGTTAACACAAGTGAAATGTATCAGAACTGGAAACTGCACCCATGTCTATTTGACTCCAGAACTTGCATGCTTTTCTCAGGATGGTGTTGCTTGCTGTGCTGTGCTCAGGGGTAGTTGCTACATTATATGATATAATTCCTCCCTGTGCTTCCCCTGTACCTATGTGTCACTGGAGCTGCCCTTACTTTTCAAGTTGGATGATTTAGGTATCCCATTAAGCAGAAAAGAGAAGAGGTTTAAAATATCGGATTTTCTTTCCTTCTGTTACCTAAATTAATGGGAATCCTTAATTTATCATCCCATTTTTTAAAAGTCATTCTGTTTTCCCAGGGCTATGGTTCTTGCAATGGTCAGGACTTTGTGAGGCAGATTTATATTGATGGACACGAATTCCCGGAGGACACAACTAGAATACTTTATACACTTCATAAATAACCAGTTAGTTTTAGCTCTTTGGGGGATACTTGCCAAACTCTACATCAAAAGATAATACTGGTCCTCCTATATCCCTGTTGGGTCATCTGAGTGGTAATTTATAGGGTATACACTGGTGGGATCCCATGATCGCATTTCCCAGATATTTCTAACCTGAAAATTAATTGTATAAAGCAGTTTCAGCAGAGATTTCTAATCTTGGGAGTCCCAAGTATCCCTTTTGTTCACATAGATCTTTTGTTTTCATTGTTTACAAATTATTTTTCTCTTCAACAACGTTGTGATATTAGACAATCAATCGCTTTTTTCACTAAAGCTAGAGAAACACCTGTCACCATAGAGTTAGGGAGAGGAGAAACAGGAGGCCATAGAGGAGTGAGGCCATTTCCACTTATCATGTCCCTAGAGGACTGCTCTACCAGAAGGCCTGATGATTTGTCCAGCACTTTCACCAAAGTGATCATCTTCACACCAGTCCTCTGAGAAAACTGAAGTCTCAAGA
The DNA here is from genome assembly GCA_963573385.1 of Cacajao melanocephalus. Lineage (NCBI taxonomy): Eukaryota > Metazoa > Chordata > Mammalia > Primates > Pitheciidae > Cacajao > Cacajao melanocephalus. The sequence goes on from CAUYLG010019932.1 coordinate 9,542, forward strand.
GATTAAGTGACTACCTAGTCCAACATCACACCGTGTATTGATAGCAGCTCTGGGGCTAGAATTCGTTTCCCTGTTCTGGATACTTAATGAGTTCAGAGGATAGTGCCTTGGTTTCAAGGAGGTAGAGGAGTAGGAACATCAGGATAAACATTCTTTTGTTTTAACAGATTCTGATCATCCTGCCCAGAAGATAGGATATCAGGGGGCAGAGAGCAGGGCAAAGTTCATTCCATGCCATGCCATGCCATGCTATTCTTCCTTCCACAAAGGCAGGATAGTTGTTTGGGTGTCTCAAGGACTGGCGTACTGCAAAAATATGGGGATTGGGGACCTCCTCACAGCCTTCTACTATCCCCTCCTTGAACCCTTCCAGCAGCTGTTGGTCTTATCTAAACAGAAGATGACTGTCTAACTTCTTCACTTCTGGGCATAGATTTACTAATCTGGGCTCTACATGGGTTGGAGCCAGAGGTGGTGGAAAGGAAATGGTTCAGAAGAGGACTACACCACTTGAAGTGTCCACCAGCTTGAACCAAGCAAGGAAGACCGGAGATAGGAAAGGGAGGCATTTGGGATGCAGGCATCTATAAAGTAGGAAGGGTCTTGAGAAAGTGGGTTCAGGGTTTCTTTTCTTGATTTGTGTGTCTGCTTGGAGAGACAATGAATCAACTAACTTATCTCTGGAGTGCCAGCTCTTCAGGTGGACAGCAACACACCCTAGAGATACTTTTTTGTAGCGTGGGCATTAGGAGTTTTCTAAGAACTGGGAACCTCAGAAAGCGTGCATGAATTTAATTCTTTTATCATAGTTAATAGAGGTCCACTTAGTATACCTCAAGAAAAGAAAGATTACAAAGATGCATATGGCCTAGAAAACCACTAGATTCCAAGCAGCTCTAGTCATCAGCATCTTGTTCTCTTCTTGCATAATATCCTCATTGCCTCTATAAGTTTTTTCTAGCCTCCTCTTGCCAGTAACTGGAAAATTCTTTCCATAGTCCATTGGAACAGATCCACAGGGTGTTAATCTGATTCTCTTAGCGTGTTACTATCAACCCTATTGGGCACAGAGATCTTTGTGCCAGGATACCTTACCTGTCATCACATTGTGGAGCTCATTCCTGGTACAGTCAAGGTCACTCTCATGCCAGAACTCGCTGGATTTGCCTTCCTGAACATGAGGCAATGAGTAGAGTATTGAACATGGCAGACATCCTGACTGACAGGTCTAGTACAGAGGACTTCCTTCTGAAAGTTTAGGTAAGCCTTGTAACAACTCACCTTAAGAGAATCTGCTGAAAAAGGGAGAGAGACACATAGGGTAAACATAGCCAGTTCACTGTTTGTGCTGTAGGCAACTGTTCATGCTGGCGTTTCCCAAATCAGAATCCTTGAACCTCTGCATCAGATTCAACTTGGTGCTTGCTAAACCTTCAAATTTCTGGGCCCCATTTCAGACCTGGAGAATCAGAATTTTGGAGCTGGGATCAGGAAATCTGCATAGTTACCAGGCTCCTCACATAACTCTGTGGACAACAAGGTTGAGAACCTCTGTTCTATACTCTTCAAGCTTCACTTAATTTATTGCCTTTTTCTGGAAAGTCCTTTCCCTTCACCTCTGCTTGGTGAAATCCTGCCCCACCCCTGGAGGCCAAACTCAAATGTGAGTCCCTTCCTGAAGCTTTCCATGATTTCTTGTCTCCTTAACTCCAAATGTCTTCCATTGCTACAGGATGGGGGATGTTGGGGGTATAACAACTAGGGTGCAGAGACCTGTTGGGGATATGAAAAGGCACATCTGGTATGGGGATGGAGGGAAGGATGTACATTTTGCTGTCAACTTTTTATTTGGAAAAATGTTAAAAATTGAAAGTAAATTATGATGAAAGCCAGCATACCGTTCACCTAGAAATTGTTAGTATTTTACACTTGTGCACATGCTCTTTCTCACATATATGTGTATATATATATATATATAATACTCATATGTAAGTATTCAGCTACAGCATTTGAAATTAAATTGCTACCATGTTACTTCACAACTAAAAATACTTCAGCATGTATATGTTAAGAACAAGAGCATTATTTCATTGTCTTGCATAATCATGTCATTATCACATCCAATAAATTTAACATTTTAATAATGGTATCTAATATCAAGCCCATATTAAAATTCCTCAAGTTTTAATTGCCTCCAAAACATCCTAGCAGTTTGTTGACAGGATTCAATTAAAAATGATGAATTTCATTTGATTGTTTTTTTTCTTTTTAGTTTCCTTTAATCTAGATTCTGGAACAGTATCTTTGGCTTTTCTTCTCAATGATACTGATATTTTTGAAGAGCCCAGGGTAGTTGTCTTATATACAACCTGGATTTGTCTGATTGTTTTTTCATGATTACATTCAGATTAAACATTTTTGGCAAGAATACTATTGAAGCAATGTTGTTGATATCCGATAGCATCACATCAGCAGGGCTACATGTCATTGCCCTTTGCTCTGCTATTAGTGATGCTAAATTTGATCACTAAGTTAAAGTGATGTCTGCTAGAATTCTTCATTGTAAAGGTGAATTTTTCTTTGAAATTAATAAATTAACTGTGGAGTAATACTTTGACACTGCATGAATATCTTGCTTCCTCAGAATCTTCCACCAATGGTTTTGGAATCCATCGATTTAACTGCTGTCTTGACAAAGACGTTTGTCTGTTTATAATTGCTGTCTTGACCCTCATGTGTTCTGGGAGACACTTTACTAACAACATCCATGTAAGACACATAATAATAATACTGACAATAATAACAACTACCTTTATGGAGTGAACTAGGCCAAGTACTTTATATAAATTAAATTATTTGATCCTTACACCAATCTAGTGATTTTATGAGTGGGAAAATTGAGGCTCACAGAGTTGAAATAACTTACCCAAGGTTCCACAGCTATTAAGAGTGGGAACTGGATTCCAACCCAGTTCCAATTAAAAGCCCATACTTTTGGACACTATGCTATACTCTCTAATAAGCAATAATTCTACCTAACTTCAGAGTCTCTCACCATTTTCTTTTGAAGAGTTCTAAGCCCGTGGCATTCCTGAGAGTACGGAAGCAGGAACATGGAACTTTATTATCTTTCGAAGAGGGAAGAGGGTGCAAGAGAGAAATCGTCATTCCTGTAGTCTTACAGCAAGCGAGTAACAGAACAGGGCTGTTGATGGAGAGACCTTAAGCTTTTGATTACGAATCTGACTTTGATTTAAGAGGCAGCTGAGAGCCACTGTGATTTCTGACTGGTGCTTGCTGAATCCAGAGCGGGTTCGGATTGGATTAATATCACTGTCCTCTGTGTGGGGAAATGCTGCTGCTTGATAATAAGCAGGTTTGCAGAGTTTGGTAGGAAAAACCAATGTTGCCTAACAGCCCCTTCTGTGCTTAGCACACTTGATTGACTGTCTTTAGGTTTCCAGCTCTCTGTCTAGCTTGTCACAATAAAAAACTCTACTTCTGAGAATCTAGTTAGCTCAAGAAGACCTGTGAGTCCCAATAAACAGAATAAAAGCCTTGTAAGTGTGCTTTGAATTTATGTAGCTCAGTTTTCTCTGTAGTCTGCCAATTCTCCCCTGAGAATGTCCAGTGAAATGCTGCAAATGCTGCAGTGAACTGAAAAAAAAATCAAAACAAACCACAGAATTCAAAAACTCTAAGATTTCTGCTTGTAGGAGCCATTTGTAACTTTGGGATTTATTGTACAATTTATCTTTAGTTTCAGGTTATCCATTTGTTAGGGATAGAGGTGTCAGGAAAACATCTCTGCACCTGTTGCAAAATTTCATTTATGGCTAGAGACAGACACAGACACACACGAATAGAGTACCATTCCAATTTTAGCATATGTGTTGTTGAATAAAGCACGTGTACTTATAAAGCGTCATTCAAGTTTAGCATATGTCCTGATAAATTAAACAACATCATATATAGACGCACAAGACTGCAAGGTTGACAGAGTCCTAAGAGGTCATCTAGCAGGGTTCTACTCCTCACACCATGGCAGTGGATGCTTAGAGCATCTCTATAATGAGATGCTAATATCTGGGCAGCTCCAGTTTGCTAACTTTCAGAGACAACTGGCCTCAGTGACCAGCTTTTGTAACAAAGGTCTCATAAAATAAAGTGAAATTCATTTCCCCTGTGCCTTCTAGCCTTTAGGGGCTACTTCTTTTTTTTGGAGTCACTCAGAACAACGGTTGTCTTTTTCCACGCAGGCCCGACCCCGTTACCCTGCAGGGACTAAAACTTCTAGCACCACAGTTCCCAGCCAGGACCCTCTGCAATGACTCTTCTCTCCCTCTGACCGCTCCATTTTGATGGCATGTGTTTCCAAGCTTCATTCTCCCAATTGGTGCCCCGACCGCCTATACTGTGCTGCTCCTCCCTGACCACCAAACAAGCAAAGGCTTCTGGGAGGCTGAGACTCTGCCGGCCCACTGCAGTGCCATCACTCTGCTTGCCAAAACCATTTGAGGCAGCAGGTAAGTAAGTGGTTGGAGAAGTACATTGGCTTTCTGAGAGGCACCAGTCTAGCTAGGCAGAAATAGGCTCTAACTTAATAATCTGCTCATCACACACAGTAAGAGACGCCCTGACTTATTCAGAGACACCGTGGGCGGTGCAGAGGATGAATAAGCATGATTCACTGCCACTCTGGCACCCGGGGCACGAAGAATAATAAAACCCAAAGAATTGTAGCTGCCTGAGTAGTAAATTAAGAGATCCAGGGCTCAGCTAGACTCTAGACATCAATGTTACCATGGCAATAAAGGGCCCCAGCCTTCAGCAGCTATTACAGAGCAGGCATCTAATAGGCTAGTCCATGTCACAGCCAAAGCCCAAGGGGATAGCAAAGAAGACCAATTAGCATATCCATTCATTAGGGGCCTCTGCACACTTCTCTTAATTCCAATTAGTTGTTTGTTTGAACCAATGTCTCTTGCTTGCATTATACTCATTAGTGCCTTTTAGTCACTAGAAATAGGCTTGAATCTCCACAAGGACCTCACAATTTCCCAAGCCTTCATTTTTCCCCTAAGGATCTAGGCTTATACAGTCACAAACCCATGGCCTTCAGTCCTTTAAAATGAAAGCATCTCTCACTGTACAACTGTACTTGACAGATGGAAACTCTGCTCAGGAATGTGATGCGCTAAGGGTTCTTCCTGGAACCCAGTGAAGTAGGGATCTGGGGCCATTATCTGGACCTTTCAGGTCAAGGAAACCCTCTGATCTTAGCCAGTGAACCTGCTGGCTACGCCTGCTGGACACTACTCAGAGGCTAGTTATTCGGGAGGGGGAATTTTGGGCACTGGGGACCAAACTGGCATCATTGAAGTCAGGCAGTAACTCTTCCAGCTTGAAGGCCTGCCCTTCTATGTCCAGCCCAAACCCCGCCTATTCCGGGAAGCCTTCCCTGATCATTTTAGCCCTAAGTGAATTCTCCCTCCTCCATGAACTTCAAAAATGACATTCTATGCTGAGCAGCATGCAAGGGTAACCTCAGGCCCTAGCTTGGCCTGGAGCTTCCTTACCCAGTGACCTCAGAGTCCACAGGTCACTGATCTTGGAAGGGACTTGGGTTCTAGAGAGTATTCAACATTGCTTGGGTGACTCCAATGGCAAACAACTCTTAAGCTCCACTGCACATGACCTCCCAGAGTTCCTGAAGACCAAACTAGTTCCTGGCAATGGAAAGTACACAGCTGCTCTTTGATGGCTCTGGGACACCTGGTGGCCTCCCCACAACCTACACAATTGTGGAAATGGCCCACAAAAATAGATGCCATAAACTAGCCCATCTCATGGTAAAGTCAAAGATTATCTGAAGGGTGCTACCATCTCTTCCTCCCTTTGGGAACAGGAGGACCCAGTCCATAAGATGGTTTCTGTTCCTAGTTACTTGGCATTGTCAGCAACTCTGTGGTTTTACTGCAGCAGGCACTCAGGACAAGGGGCTTGTAGAAGTAGTTGCTAACACCTGTGCCCAAGAAATGAGCATGTAGTTTTCTAGACTTTAATAATTTGCCCTGAATTTGCTGTTATATTTAGGCGAGATCGGGTGCATTCAGGATGGTATGGCTGTAGACTCTGCTATTATATTCAAAGCCTCTCCTTTCTCCCTCCCCTTGTCCCTGTGTAGACACTGCTTCATTTGCATCCCCATTAGCCACTTGTGGCTCCATTCTGCTGCACTGGTAAGCATATTGCTTTTTTTTCAAATTTGGCAGGAATCATTTTCCCTCTAACTAGTGTTTTGAGTGTGAACTCATATAGATATCTGTCTTTGACATCCTATGAGATTTGGTTATTTTACCCCACCCAGCAGCTGGCATTCCAGAACACAGCCTGGGCTATAGCTGAAATACATAGCAAATGTCTTAAGTATACATCAAACCCTCAATTACCCAGAATACTTAGAAACGAAAGATTCTAGAAGATGGAGTATTTTGTTACCTAAGGTCATGTCGCTCCTAACCCACTTTTGTCCCCCTACTCTCAGTTTTTGAAATGTGGTAAAATGAATGTACTCTCTTTCCAGCCTTCGTAAAACAAGACTAGTTAGCCTAGTCGTTGTTTGGTTTTGAGGTTTCCAAGGGCCTGGGGATTCTCATACTTAATATAAGGAATCACACAGACTGGCCTGGAGAAGGTGTAAGAGGTAGAGATCAACATCTACTGAGACCAGGTTATCCCCTAAAATATATTTTGCTTTTACTAAAATTCAAAGAGAAGAATAAGTTTCTCTTTTTTGTAAGTGGACTTTTTCTCTTCAAAGAAGGATATGTTAAAGAAGAGTTCTGATTAGTAACATTACAATAAAAGGAATTCTTATTTAAAATTAACTGCAATTGAGGCCATTTTCATCAGAATAGCCTTGAATTGGAGTTATGACTAAATCTATCTATGCCATTGTGCTATTTTTCTCAGTTATGAATGTGCCCAGAATGTCAGTGTCTGCAACATTCTCAGCCACTTGAATATAATGGGGTTTGATTTGTGAAAGAAGGATCACAAACTCCATCCAGGCCTTTTAGACACCCAGACTCCAGTGGGGTAGACCAAACGGACCAAAAATGCGACACAATATTCTTAACTGTTTCTTCTAATTTTTCCTTTCATTGGATGCCACGTTGGTTTCAGGCATTACATATGTCTGGGAAACTGACACTGCAAAGTTCTGTCTTGTTCCCTGCCCTGATGCTAAGGGATAAATATAGATCTCAAGCACTACAGAAATTTGGCCAGGATTTGAAGGGGGTGTGTGTATGAGGGGCAGTGACTGATGGGGCCACTCTGACATGTGGGCTAGAAAAAGGCTTCCTTATGTCCAAGACACTCTTTGGGGCAGGAAGGTATGAAGTAGGGGCCTGGCTTCTAAAATCAGAAAGAATAATCCACATTTTAAAAAGCTCATGGATTGACACAAATAAGAAATATTGTAGGTGGCTTAGAGTGTGTAGGGGGTGGGGGAGAGAGCAAAGGGAATCTTTCCTGACATCTTAGATCCTTTTGCATGAGATCAGCCTTATGAGAAAAGCAAGTTATTCTTGGCCATCTCCCCTCACCCCCAACTCCCACCCACACCCCACCCCTGCACACACTGATATCCAACTCTCAGTTGAAAAGAACATGACTTAAGATTTCCATTGGGCCCATCATATCTCAAGCGCTGGAGAAAGACAAGGGGTGGAAAGACACATAAAGGGGGGTGGGGGGGAGGGTGAGTTGCTTATCCTCGTGACCCAGAATATCTCCCCCTCCTTGTAATGATGAGCTTGCTTTTCCATAAGGGCTTTCCCTTGATTCAGGGAAGGAGCCAACCAATGAGAGAGGGACATGTTAGATTATTTTGGGGAAGGGCTCATGCCAGGAGGGTTCACTTTTACCAGGCGCCAAGTGTCCCCAGCAACCAGTGTCTCCTGTACCAGCAGAAGCTCCAGAACTCTCACCCGCTTGCCTGCCTCTGCTGCGTGTTTGCCCACTGAACAGCCATGAGAAGGCAACTCCGGTCCAGAAGGACTCCATCCTTTCCTCACAGTTATCGCTACAGACTCGTGAGTGCCAGAGAGCAGAATATTTTGTTGCCCCCGCCTTTTTTTAATGGGGTGGGTTGGGGGCTGTGTAGACCTTGATGTATGGCTGCCTCTCTCTGGGATGGGCAGAAACAATGAAGTTTAGGGAAGCCCAGGATTTCAAAAAGGAGCAGTGACTCCCAGCTCCTCCAGGCACCCTAAATTGCTGGATAAAAAGAGGAACCCTCTCTTCCTGTGAAACAAAGATAAGGGAAGGAGAAGATAACAGAGAATAAGGGGCTTCTAAAATATTTTCTTGGGAGTATAGCATTTGCACAGAACATTTGGAGTATGGCAGTAAAGGTTTAATTCTAATAGCAAGAAATTTAGCCAAGAGGGAAGGAAAGAGGAAGAGGAAATGAAAGGCGCTGCCTACCCAGCTGTCTCAGTACCCTTGGGTGGTAGCTTCTTAGAGCCCAGCTGCTCTCTTTCTAAAGTGGAAATTCCAAACTATAGCTAAAATCATAGAATCCCCAATAGGAGCTGGGAGGAATCCTAGACATCATCTCTCCAGAACCCCTCATTGTGTAAAGGTGGCTCAGAGCACAGGAGTGACTTGCAAGTTAGTGGACGAGCCAAAGTGAAAATGCAGCATCCTCACTTCTAATCTTGTGCTCTTTTCATTGTATTTGCAGTATGCATTTTCCTAACGCTCTGATCTGCCACTACCCACTACCATCCTGCCTGCCACCCCACACTGCCCAACATACAGGCACACATACATTCTTTTGGTGTCATCATTTATCTCCAGGATGTATTACAAATTACTTGATCCAAAAGTTTCTTTGCATTTATTTTGCTATAAATGATTAATGTATGCCACACACAGTACTTTTTGGGGAGAGGATTTTGAAATCTTCCCCAGAGAAGATCGTGATCTGAGCCCCAGGAGGAAACAAAGCCTAAGCGATTTTTCTTTGGGTATGTCCGCTTATGTAACCAGGGAATTAAGTGAAGACAGTCAACAGCCCTCAGAAGCAAACACAAATTCTTCTAACCTCCTATCAAGCAATAGAAGGCTTCTCTTACCTTTTTAGCCACAATTTGAAGAATCATTTGTTTAACTTCCCCCAAAAAGTTTCTTCCAGCTCTCAGAACAGTTACAATCTGCAGGCGTATAAAACTGTTTTTGACTTGCCTTCTTTTCTATGTAATATTGCTAAAATGTAGTGTATAATTTCAGTTATTTGTCAAGTGGCTTGGACTTTAAATGCATCAGCGGATCTTGCTCTTTCTAGTACTTGATCAAATTTAAAAAGAAATTAATGCAATCCTGTGCTAATTTCTCTTTTAAAATTAACCAGCCATTCAAATGTTTATGGGGTATTACTCAATGCAGGGCACAAATTTAAAATTTATCCTTTGGGTCATACTGTTTGTTTGTATATTTGTTTATATGTTTATATATTTAGATGGCTCAAAATGGAGCCACCTTCTGTTCATCTGACTATTCCCTTTTAGGGAAACCTGATGACCCCATCACATACCCACTACCATATCCCAGAACACTTACACACACTATCCCATGAGGGTAGTGCCACTTTAGGACAGTGACAAAACAGGATCTTAGGGATAAGGATTCTCATTACCAAAGGACTTTCTACTGGATTTTGTTAAATAGTTACACAAAGATACATTTTACACAGGATTTAATTAATGAGGATCTTTTGGGGAAGGCCTCTCTTGCAGTGTGACCATCTCCTTTACCTGGAAGCAGGGGAGAGGACAAAATATTTGAGGTTTCTAAAGTAAAGTTCAGGAACCTCTCATAGCCTCTCAGGTGTGAGAGCTGTGGGGACAAATTAGCTGTGAGAAGATTAATTCTTCCCAGAAGGGTAAAACTTTAATGACAGGCCATCTTTAATGGGATTATCATGAGAGCCCATATCTACAGATAAGATCGAGCTGAGACCTAGGCCATCTGCCTCCTCTGTGGAAGGTTGAAGCAGGCACAGGCAACATGGAGAGAAAAGAAAATTGTTCAGGAAATAGAAATTTCTCCTCAATGAAATGTTATACTTCAAATTCATTGAGATTCTCAGGTGCAGTAGATTCTCTGGGGGTCATGATTGCTACCCACTCCGACATATATGACAGCTCACTTAGGGTGACAAGCTCTGTGAGAGCAGAGTCCTGCATCAGGAATTTTAAGTCAGGAAGGTATCACTGATATTTGGTTAGGACCTACTGGGTACTTAACTGTCAGCTTTATACTGTAGAGGGCCATCAAGAGGATAGAAAATATGGACTCTCCCTCTGGGTGCTCAAAATGTAGTTTGGGACGTCAAATGTGTACATAGGTTCACACACAAGTGAAAGATACTTACTTAAGAACATGTGTTAATCCATTCAATGGATGAAGTTTATCTTCCCAAGCCTTACACTGTGAGCCTATGTCAGTCAGCCATCTTGATTATAAGCACCTAAAATATTTGTGTGTGTGTGTTTTTTTGAGACAATGTCTCACTCTCTCACCCAGGCTGGAGTGCAGTGGCATGATCATAGCTCACTGCAGCCTTGACCTTTCAGGCTCAAGTGATCCTCCTGCCTCAGCCTCCTGAGTAGCTAGGACTACAGGTGCATGCCACCATGCCTGGTTAATTTTTTAAATGTTGTAGATATGGGTTCTGACTATGTTGCCCAGGCTGTCCTTGAACTCTTGAGTTCAAGTGATCCTCCTTCCTTGGCTTCCCAAAGTGTTGGGATTATAGGCCTGAACCACTACACCTGACCCTAAAATATTTTAGGAACACAGAACCTAAGACACTGTGTTTTGTTAATCTGCAAAGCTACCTCTAGGCACTTGTGCTCAATGTGATAGAGGAGAAACATCATTGTCCAGGGTTTCAAGAGACACAGGTTCTGAGGCTATCAATTCCATCATGAATTTACTGAATAGTTTTGGCTAGATCCTGTCCCGTCTTGGGGCCTCAGATGAATAAGTAAATCCTGAAGGTTGCTGCCAGTTCTTATATGGTATTTTTTATAGAGCTGTACATTGGAACAAATTAGCAATTCAAGAGGGCTTATAATCAAGAGCTAGATAGTGCTGTGCGGACTGAATGCTGAGAGCTGAGCATTGTTATTCTGTATCACTTTTACTGATTCTGAACAATCCAATTTGCTGAGCCCCCTTCCCCGCAACAAAGGCAGCATTTTTAGCTGAGTGCCCTCTAAATGGCCTTTGAGGAATTAGGCAGGGAGCGGGCAGCACAGAGACCCTGATCTCTAGCGTTTGACACATCCAACCCCAACAGGTGCACAGGCCCCGCCACTCTTCAGACTTGGACAGCAGAGAGAAGGGAGGGCAGCCTCATTTTCTGCTGCTGCAGTAAGCCTTGGCAAACCCCCAAAGAGCAAAGATACAACTCTCTGGCCTGTGGCTGGGAGGTATTTGAAACACCACTTGGTGAAGTCTAGGTTTCTCTCTCTCTTTCTCTCTCTCTGTCTCTGTCTCTCTCTCTTTCTCTCTCCCCCTCTCTCTTTTCAGTTGAATTTTCTTAGAACCACTCAGAGAAGATTACAGTTTCAAATCTCAAGTAATGGCTGCAATCAGTCAATCAACAAATGTGTCCTGAGTATGTATTACATGCTCAGCTTTTTACCTAAGGTATAGGGGGAGACTAAGGAAGCCGGGGGTTCCAGGTCTCAGATGGTCTTTCCAACCAATTTAAGGCAGGAAGGAATTCCAATTAGGGCAATAATCAGAGAAGCAGCTAATAACTGCCCATCTGTTGTTTCTTTTGGGAAGGGAGGCTAAGTTTTGAGGAGGGGTACAGCAGTTGGCCTCTCCTCCTGATGTCCGTCCCAGGCTATTTTTAGACACAATTTTAAATGGTGAAGTTGAGCAGCTGAATGTGTACAGGGTGTTAGTATGAAGCTGGCTTGGGCTGAAAATTTGCCATCATAGACACAAATGTTTAAGACTATTCCATCCTCTTCCTATGTGAGCTCACCTCTGCTCTGATAGGCCAAAGTTAAGTGGGAGGTCAAGGCTCCAGAACAGAATAGTGATATGAACAGTCCTTGGAGAAGAGCCCAAATGCCTGAAGCTGAGAATAAAAGTCGCACCTCTATGGAAAGAATACTGAGTAAAAATGGGTCATAAAAATGATATTTCCTCCAAAAGAACAGAAAGAAAGAAAATCTACTTCTTGTAACAATGTGTATGTTTATGGGGAACTAGAAATTTGAAGCATCTCCAAATATTGAATCATTTCCATTTATTTTTGGCTGGTGGGATGCACCATTGGATATTTGTTTTCAAATAGGGTATTGTGTTTTGTCACTGTTCCAGGATGATCAGGATGAACTGAACCAGAACTACTTAGCAGATGAAGAGGAGGAAGCAGAAGAAGAGGCTCGGGTGATAGTGGTGCCCAAGTCAGAGGATAAGGAAGAAGAAAAGGAGAAAGAAGAGGAGGAAGAGGAGAAAAAGGATGAGAAAGAGGGTCAGGGTCAGCCAACAGGCAATGCCTGGTGGCAGAAATTGCAGATCATGAGCGAATACCTGTGGGATCCAGAGAGAAGAATGTTTCTGGCCCGAACAGGTCAGAGTTGGAGTAAGTCCCAATAGTCCCAATGCCAAAGTCTGGTGTCCTTTGCTTTTGGTGTGGTGTCCAGGGCTCCTTTACCATATGCTGGATGGGCTTGTCTGTGAACTTCTCTTTGCACTTCATATAAAGACACGAATGCCTAGGGAAATGCGTAGACTGTGGACAGATTCCATCAGAACAATCTCCAAATGATGAACAATCTTGATTGTGTAACTGAAATCCACTGGGCTCAATATCAGTTGCAATGAAGAGAGACAGTGAGAATGAGTTGAAAAAGCACATGATTTTTTAAAGTCCCAGTCCTGTCACTTTCTATCCATGTGACCTTGGACTCATCATTTCCCCTCTCTGAGCCTTGGTTTCCTCACCTGCCAAATGAGGAAAACAATCCCTGCCTTGCTTCTCTCACAGGATCAGAGTGAGGCTCCAATTAGATGTTAAAACTGTAAAGTTGAAAGAACTATGCAGAAGACTTCTTGTAGGATACGAGACTCAAATCCCTTCTAACCTGATCAAGTGTTTTTATAAAGCCTCATCACCTGGTAATGTCAGAGAAAGAGAGCCAGGAGGCGTGTCCGTGGCCCCAGCTTGTGGGTGTCTTCCTCTGCTATGATAGACATGCTTGATCAATTGTAGAATTATATTCCTTAGCATTTCCTCTTTGTACAACATGCTGCCATCATTTTTACTCCACAGCTTCCCCAGACTCCCCTTCTACAGTCTTACCCACCTCTTAAACTATTAATACTAAGCTTTCTCCTTAGGAGATTTAGCCAGTGGTAAAATTCACACTTGCCACACTCTCTGCACAGCTCAGAAAAAGAGCAGCTGCTGGTTTAGAACTCAGTCAATCCACAGAAGAAAAAAATAAAGGATGCCAAGGATGAAATAACAGTCCCCTAGTGCCAAGGGTCTAGATTGCTGAAGTTGATGGCCATGTCTTCTAAAAGCCCCCTTGGCTAAGAATTTTCTCCCTCATAGTCAGCTCAGTCAGGGTGAACAGCCAGCTCTGTTTCCTGGAATTAGGAATAGCAGGTGTGGGGCTCTCATCTTGCTTCACCCCTCCTCAATTCCCAACCCCACCCCTGACCATCCCACAAACTCTCAACTGGAACAAATGTACCATTTAACCGACATTCCAACATTCTGGAAGCTGTAGACAAATACTGGACACTCATTGGGGCTCTAAGGGTACACAGCTGTTTCTCCCTTGCCTAAAGAGGACTGGAAAAATGGGCCTTGTGAAATGCAAGTGTGATTCTGGAAGGGGGAGCCTAAACAGCCAGCAGCCATTGAAACTTCACCAGATGAGCTGATCTAAATTGCTTCTGTGGAAGACAATCCATAGGCCAGTAAGTGGGGATGAGGGAGGAAGGTTCAAGTGCCCAGAGAAGATATGGAAATGGGGGCATTACATGATAGGCCATACCCAGACCTCCAAATAGCAGTTCTAAGTGGAGCCCAGGAATTATTCTGTTGGGCTACCCTGGGCAAAGGGCAAATGGTAATGTTAATGCCTCAGCCATAAAGCACATGCCTTGCTGTCTTGTTTCCTGAGATCAAGGTGCCCACTCTTGTACTTACTAATGATGTCCCAACCTTGACATCAACCTGCCTAATATATTTAGCAGGCCTATGAGTATAATCTGGGTCTTTCCTTTGGTAGCTATGCAGCCCCTATTCTTGGAAACTCTATGTTATTTTTTTGGATACCAACAAGAATCATATGAGGTAGTAATGTTATTATCCCCATTTTACAGATGCAGAAACTGAGGCTTAGAGAGGGTAAGTAACTTGCCTATAGTCACATAGTTACTAAGTGGCAGTGCTGGGATTTCAAACCCTGGTTGGATGAACACTGGAGTTCATTCTTTTGCCAGAACACTGCTCCATCTTCATGAACTCTAACAGTGAACAAGGCCCTGATGTGTAGGCCTCAGGACCTGATAGTGTGTTTTATTGTTGGGAGCGTGGTTACTTCATGGTCTATCCAAGCCTGCATGGGGCATTGAAAAAAGAACCCTAGAGTACCTAGAGGAAAGGCCCAAGTAATACCTGGACATGCAGGGCAGAAAGTGTCAGAGGGATCAATGGGTTCAGATGGGGACTGTGGTTGATTTTGCCTGGGGGTGGCTGAGATAACTATCTCAATCGGTCATCACCTATCATGAACTATAGGGCACCCACTCCTGGGTGAGGCTAAGGGGACTTATTGCTAGTGTCATTCCCCCATCTACAGCTTCCTGGCCACACATCCTGGGAAAGAAAGAAGATATCACCAAAGGAATGCACCTGTGTTCCTTTGCTTTCCCTTCACCCATGAAACTGAGTCTTTTGGTCTCCACAGATGGCTCTAGCTGTTGACCCATTCCCAAGATGAGGATGGGGTAAACAAATGGAGGCAGAAACACAGGGCAAATCCCATTAGATAGCCAGTGGGTGACAGCCAAGTATCACAGGCACACAAGTGCTGTCATTTATTCTCCAGAGACTCCAACTGAATCAATGTGTTCACTTTCCTGTTCTGCTTTAGTTCATCTAATAAAATAAAAAGGGTCAGTTCCATTTCCAGTTGGATTACTATGGGTTTTTTTCTCCCTTCCACAATACTTTTCCTGGTTAGTTCCATTTGGTTCATGGTTCAATTTAAAAATTAATATTTGGATTCAGTTTGGGGTACTGCAGAGTTAAGTGGTTTGTTTCAGCTTCTGGTTCATGATTCAGTGCAAAACTGTAGTTCTGACACCATGTCATTGCTATGAGCAGAGCCAAACATTGTTGCCTGAGAGAGCCCCAAGGAGGGCTTAAAAAGAGTTTCTCAGCAGCAATCTCATGCTCATTCACCTCACTTGGTTTTGCCTAACCTGGGACAAACCTAGTCCTAATACAGCTCACAGAGGGAAAATTCATACAACTATGCTTCTGGTCCTACAGCACTAATAATAATGTTAACAATAACTGATGATGACTGCCACTTATAGGGCATTTAGTGCCAGGCTCTGTGCTATGCTGTTTATATGCATTATTCAGTGCTAAGAAGTAAGTACCATTATTGTACAGACTAGGAAATTGAGGTCCAGAGAGGTGAACAGCATGTCCAAGATTAAACAGCTAGGAAGTGGTATAGTCAGGATAGGATGTAAGGAAAGACCAAATTTAAGATATTGTTAGGGTTATAGATAAGAATATAACGTAAGTGCTAAATTTATCCCCATCTTACCTGTGAAGATTTGGAGATGGGAGAAAGTTCTGTAACTTGCCTAAGTTCGCAGGCAAGTGTCAGTGATTAGGTACTGTTTCCTCCTCCTCCCTTCCCCACCCTGTTAGTGTTCTTTTCGAAAAGCAGAGCCATTTAAACTTTTGCTAAAGATGAATAAAATTTGAAATAAGCAGGACAAAAACCTCACTTTGCCTTGATTGGAGACAAGTCCAGTGGAAATTCATCAAAAGTGTGAATTATAGACTATGTGGAAAGAAATGCTGTTTTCATCACTTGCAAATACCTATAATCAATGGAACCAAGCTGCTAGGACTCTTCAGGGCACTCACTTTCATGAATAGCAAAGAATGATTTGTACTTAGGACATCAACTCTTGCCCAGAGGACTCTCAAGCAATTTGCCCTCTGCAGTACTTTAAACTCCACTCCCCTGTAATCGTGTTCATGGTCATCGTTTGCTCAGCAAGCCCTTCCATCAGAGATGCTGTAAAGGTAAACTGCAATCAGACCCCTGGCACAATCCTCACTGACTTCAAATTGGTGAAATCTGAATAAGCAAGGACATACTGAATCTGGGGAAATTTTTAAAGAGCCATTTCGTGTTTGGGTTGGTTCTGGTTCATGAGTCCAGGCAGGGAGGAAGGGCTTGTTGGCAAGCACTGACCACTCTCATCTTTGATTGCTCTGCAGGCCTGATCTTACTCATTTACTTCTTCTTCTATGCCTCCCTGGCTGCTGTGATCACCCTCTGCATGTACACACTATTTCTGACCATCAGTCCTTATATACCGACCTTCACGGAGCGGGTAAAGCCTCCTGGTGAGTGTGCCCAGATGCCCTGTGTTGTCAGAACTTGCTGGACAGAAATATGCTTGCACAGCATGTTCAGCCTCAATTAACTTTGGCTCTTCCTGGTAATGACTTAGAGATTCAATTATTAAGAGAAAAAGTAAAATGGTACTTGGCAAATTATGGTTCTTTTCATTTTGATTGCCTGGGGGGAAATGGTTTCATGGGAATCAATACAAAAAAAAATTCCAAGAGTGGGTTAATATATCCAAGACCTGTTTTCATTGCCAGGAGTTATGATCAGACCCTTCGCCCATAGCCTTAACTTCAACTTCAACGTTTCTGAACCTGACACTTGGCAGCATTATGTGATTAGCCTAAATGGCTTTCTCCAGGGTAAGTAAGTTTCTCTGAATAGTGGAAAGTTCTTTTGAAAGGTGATGGGTGGGAATCCAAAATTCAAAATTCACCTGGCCCAGGAATCCCAGTCTTACTAACCTAAACTCATTATGATCTTTCCTTACTTTGCATCTAGCACTTGTAGATACAATCAAAATTGCTCTAGTGTGTGACTGTATGATGCCTTGAAAGCATACAAGCCAATTTTCCAGCAAGATAAGCTCTTTGAGGCAGAGAACTTTTTTTCTTTTCTTGAACATGATACAGCACCCAGTTAAGTCCTGAGCATATCTGGATGGCTCAATAATGATCATTTATAGATGATAATTCTGTGGGGGAGATAGTGGTGGGAAAAGAAGAATGTTGTCCAGAGCTGGAAGATTCCTATCTTCTAAACTTTCTCAAGGTAAAAGAAGTCATTTCTTGGAGATGGGCTAACTTGAAAGGAGAGGCAAGTGTCTTTATTTAAGAGCATTCCAGAAAGGACTCAGAGGAAGAATCTCCGGGTGTTGCTCCAACATTCTCATCCCAAGTATTTTTGAGGCGCCTATCTCTACAGTGTCATCAGACAAATTTTCAGAGGCAAATGAATGGCTTTGTGGGAGACCCTTCCACAAGGTAAAATCTGAGGTAGTGGCTTGGTTAAGATTAACAGAGCACACAGGTTCTTTATGCAGCTATCAAAGAGGAGCTCCAGTGGGGTTTGCATTTCTGCACCTAATCTTTGTGGGGAAAAATGCCAGTCATTCTGGTTTGGTTGTCCTGGCCTGGTTGAAGTGGGGTTGATCCATTGTATGGGCAGCTACTATTATAACGTGTGCACTGAATTAGGAGGAGAACAATCTCTTATCATATGCTAGGAAGTGTTATTTAAATACATACATTTTGTCATTTAACTTTAACTCTGCGTAATAAAGTTGATCGTCCTCATTTTATAAATGAGGGAACTGAGACTCAAAAAGGGGAAGTAGCTTGATCAAAGTCTTCTGGCAGCAGAACCAGTGTTTGAATCCACATTTCATGTTCTTGACACTCTTGCTGCTATAAATGTTATACAAGGACCAACAGCATGGGCATCTCCTGGGAGTTTGTTAGAAACACAAAATCTCAGACAACATCCTAGACCTGCTGAATCAAAATCTGCATTTTTGAAAAATCCACAGGTGATTTGTAGGAATTTTAAAGTTTGAGAAATGCTGCTTTTCATAATTCCATGCTGCTGTCATATGACCAAGAGTTAGAAACTCAGCTTTATATCAGTAAGGCTCAGTGTTATTTTGGTAAGTCTGAGCTTCAAATTCCTTACCTGTGAAATGAGGGGAGACAGGGCTGAGTTCTTTCAGAGTCCATGTAGTTTTATTTTTAGCCACAGAAATGTTTTGGGCATCTTGGCCAGCACAATATCTTCTTTTGTTTCAGAATGCTTGCAAGCAATTGCAGATACATTGCCAGAATCCCTGCTAAGAAAATCCCTCCAAGAAGCTAGTAGACAGAGAAATATCAATTCTGACCCGATGATGGAAGCAGGGAATGTTAGGAAAAGCACTAGTTTTTTAGTTCCTAAGAGTAGATAATGAGTCCTGCTAAAAAGAAGCACATCTCTTAAATAGACATCCCAGAGTATCAGTTTCATTCCCATGAGGACTGGGATTTTGCAATAAGGGTCATGCCCATGTCACATTATTTTTAATGGAACTGCCTCAAGAGAAACAATGAGCACATGATTGCAACCTCTATTTAGAAAGTTACTTGAGCATAGTTCTTGTTCTAAAAAAAAAGATAAAACAAAGCCTTGAATTAAATGTAGCTTTGTCAAAGGAAAAATAAAGGCATAGCCATAATTGGAATAGATTTAAAATTACCAGTTGCCAATTAATAATATCAAACCCAAGTCACAACCTGTGAACCTATTATTAGATAAGGATTCGGCAATACATTTTGAGTTTTACCTCTGGTAGATCATAGGTGCACAATCTCCTCTGAAATACTGAGCTACTTTGAACATTAATACATGGGATTGAGTCTAACAGGACTAACTGGGCTCCATCATCTAGAATCAAATTGGAAATAATGCAATAATTTCTAAAGCCCAGTTTTATGTATGGAATTTGGTAGCCAAAAGAGTTACCTCACAGATAGTCCCTTTAAGCTTTCTCCCTGATATATATATATAATATATATATATTATAAATCTGGAAT
>CAUYLG010019933.1:0-51022 GCA_963573385.1 Cacajao melanocephalus
GCGTATGTTGCGTTGAGCAAATATTGCACAATTGAAATCCTGCCTGGGCAACAATACCTAAAAACCGTCTAAAAAAAAAAAAAAAAAAAAAAAAAAGAATGTGTTTACAGACAACACTCGCAATGGAAGAGGAAGGATGGAGAACAGGGCAGACAGAAAAGTCAAGCTGCAAAATAGGCCCAAAAGTCTCAACTAGCCTCGTGAGAAACGATGGAGATAAAATGACCCCTCAGAATTGTCTAAGGCTGGGCCAAAACGGCCAGGCCTTATATTCCCACATCATCAGTCACTGGATATGAGACACCAGGAGGCGTGTCATCACCTTGGACAGGGCGGCTCTGCAACTCAGGCAATCTCTGAAAGAGCCAAGAGCTGAAGGCTGCCTACCTACAGCTGTCCCAGCAACTGGGACGTTTCTCCTTGGTGGGAGACCTGAGAAGTGGATGACAGTGTTAATGACAGACAGCTATTTGGAGACCTCATTTTACTTTAAAATGCTTAAGATTCTGCTCCTGTAGGTTTGCCTGAATCAATCTTTCTTTTGTTTTGTTTTTTGAGCCGGAGTCTCGCTGTCACCCTGGCTGGAGTGCAGTGGTGCAATCTCAGCTCACTGAAGCCTCCGCCTCCCGGGTTCAAGCAATTCTCCTGCCTCAGCCTCCTGAGTAGCTGGGACTACAGGCACACACCACCACACCCGGCTAATTTTTGTCTTTTTAGTAGAGACGGGGTTTCACCACCTTGGCCAGGCTGGTCTCAAACTCTAAGTGCTGGGGTTACAGATGTGAGCCACCATGCCTGGCCCTCCTGAATCAATCTTAAATGCAGGGCCCCAAGCTCAGTCTCTGACAGCAATTCTACAGTGTTTCTTTCAGTCATCTCTGAGATTGGAGTTCTTTCTTTTTTCCATCATTTTTGTCCAGACTGATGTATTGTTTGGGAATCGTGATATAACTTTGCAGATATAAACACATAGAGCTTAACATGTTGTGGCAACTTAAAAACATGTCCACAGACCGAGTGCAATGGCTCACACCTGTAATCCCAACACTTTGGGAGGCTGAGGCAGGTAGATCACTTGAGGCCAGGAGTTTGAAACCAGCCTGACCAACACAGTGAAACCCTGTCTCTGCTAAAAATACAAATATTAGCCAGGCGTGGTGCTGGACACCTGTAGTCCCAGCTACTTGGGAGGCTGAGGCAGAAGAATCACTTGAACCCAGAAGGCAGAGGTTGCAGTGAACCAAGATTGCACCACTGCCCTCCAGCCTGGGCCACAGAGCGAGACTGTCTCAAAATAAATAAAAACATATTCACAAATTCTTTGATTCTTCTTCCATTGAGAAGTGTGGCTTATGCACCCTTTCTTTGAACTGGGACAAAGTCGTGACTGGTTTGTAGCCACTAGAAAGAGGCAGAAGTGATGCCTCATGACTTCCAAAGCTAGACCAGAAAAGGAGGAGGGAGCTCCTGCCTTCTTCCCTGGGACTTTGACTTTTGAGCCCCTAATTCACCATGTAAAAAGTTGGATTATTCTGAGGCCCACCATGCTGTGGGACAGTCCAGGCCATATGGAAAGGTCACATAGAGGAGTTCTAGTCAACACCTTCAGTTGAGGTCCCAGCCAACATCCAGACGCGCAAATGGCAATACTTCCTTACAGCTCCAGCGCCCAGCTGTTGAGTCGCCCCAGTCATCAAGTCTTCCCAGCTGAGGCCCTCGGCATCATGGAGCAGAGACAATGGACTCCCACTGTGCTCTGTCTGAATTCCTGACCCACAAAATTAGTGGGCATAATAAGATGGTTATTGTAAGCCTCTAAGTTTTGGGGTAATTTATTACCAAGCAATTAGGTAGCCAGAACTCGCAGGATACAAAGCTTACTATGAGAAATGAGAAATGCTCCGGACAGTCTGTACATGCTTCCAGAATATGCTCTGTGTATCTTTTGGCTCTGCAGGGACCTGGAAATGACTCAAAGAAATTCTTCCTTTTGAAGGATTCAAAAGTAGAATTTCTAGATGAAAAGCCTCGTTGTTGGGGGTCTACCGTGTGCTTTGCTTCAAGAGGCAAGTTTGTGACAAACAAAGCCCAGTCATTCTAAAAAAATCCAAGCATGTAGATACCTCAGAGGAGGTAGGAAATTAGTCATTAACCACACAAGTTTAGTTCCTGATCCAAACTATTGTGTGCATGTTTTGCAACTTAATCTGGTTGGCACTAGGTTTTTGTTTCATTTTGCATTGACTAAACATAAGGTACAGGTCAGCCCAGTTGTGTTAGTCATAAAATATATCAAGCCATCTTAGTTAAATAGCTTTTAAAGTTAAGAGTTTTCTCTCTGTATAAAATAATCTCATTTAGATAATGTTTCCAGATACCTCCAAATGGGCAGTGCATATCAGTGTCTGAGCAATCCAAATGAAGGAAGTCCTTTTATTTTCATAGCAGCTAAGATAATTTATATCATTAACAAAGAGGAGAAGTGAAGAATTCCACTTTAGGTTTTAATTAGAATGTAAAGACTCATTAAATGGGAGAAATGGAAAATCAGCATCTTCAACAGGTCATAATGTACCCAACGTAACAAATAAAATGCCTCAGGAAATTGCAGAGCGAAATTTTCCTGTTGCTCAATATGGTTTAAATTCTAGGGGCTGCATTAAGGAAAATATCAACCTTATTACCCATAATGTCTCCCTGGTTATTCTAATCAGATACTTTAGCGAAATTGTTGGAGATCACTTGCCAGAAACATCCCTCAACATTTCCATCTCACCTCTGAAAGGTGTTTTGGAACAGTCTGCACTCCAGTCAAACTGTTTTCTTCTAAACCCTTGAAGTCAACAAGCTTTACTTAACATGAAACCTACATATTGCAAACAATTTCTCTTCCTCTCGGGATCTTCACGAGAATACTATGATAGGAGAAGTTGAAAGAAGAAAAACTACAAGGAGGTATTCTCTGTCACTTCAGCGGGCAGCATTTGTTCCTGAGGTTACAGGGCTGAGAAAATGAAAGAGAGAAAATATGTATTGAAGGCTTAGAGGTGGCAGGTACTATTATAACCACATAGAGAACTAAAGCTGAGAGATAGTAACCAGCCCG
The DNA here is from genome assembly GCA_963573385.1 of Cacajao melanocephalus. Taxonomy (NCBI): domain Eukaryota; kingdom Metazoa; phylum Chordata; class Mammalia; order Primates; family Pitheciidae; genus Cacajao; species Cacajao melanocephalus. The sequence continues at coordinate 3,107 of CAUYLG010019933.1, forward strand.
AGATCATGTGATCAGGAAGTGGCAGGGCCAAACTTGGAACACTGGCACCTTTGTCTAGGAAGCAGTACTGCTTTTTGGAATAGAGCTTATGAAAAATGGGGCCTAGAAACATTTGAATGCACAAGAGTGTGGTGACACCTATCACATCCAAGAAAAAACAGATGAATCAGGTAGATCATGAGCTGGCTGTTTTGTGTCTTTCTATTCCATTTCTTCTGTATCCACTCATCAATTCTAGCATTTGTCTCTCTATGCCTTGTTAGTCCACTCATCCTCCACTTTCCTACTCAGCCTTCCTATAGCCTACGCACTTACTTTGAACATAGAGACCCACCCCACGCCATCCTAGTTGCTAGGAGAACTTAACAAGTTAAGATATTTTCACAATAGAACTGTGTAAATTGTAAAGAGCCATTTAAATATGAGGTATTATTATTATTTATGCTAATTTGATGTTGCGTCCTGTTCTACCACATTGCCTGGAATGGAATCTTATTCTTGTGTTCTTAGAGCTTTTTTTTTTTTTTGAGACAGGGTTTCGCTCTGTCACCCAGGCTGGAGTGCCGTGGTGGTCTTGGCTCACTGCAGCCTCTGCCTCTTGGGTTCAAGTGATTCTCCTTGCTCAGCCTTTTGAGTAGCTGGGATTACAGGTGTGCGCCACCATGCCAGCTAATTTTCAGTATAGTAGAGATGGAGTTTCACCATATTGCCCAGGCTGGAGAGCTTTTACTATTATTATTATTTAATTTTTTTTCTTTTTTTTTTAATAAATTTTTTTTTCTTTTTTGTAGAGACAGGGTTTCACCATGTTGGCCAGGATGGTCTCGATCTCCTGGCCTTGTGATCTGCCTGCCTCGGCTTCCCAAAGTGATGGGATTACAGGCGTGAGTCACCGTGCCCAGCCGTAGAGAGCTTTATTATTATTATTATTATGGTAAAACACACTTAACATAAAATTTTCCTATTTTTTTTTTTTGAGACAAGACCTCCTTTTTTGAGACAAGATCTTGCTCTGTCACCCAGGCTGGAGTAGTGCAGTGACATGATCATGACTCACAGTAGCCTTCATCTCCTGGGCTCAAGGTATCCTCCTGCCTCAGCCTCCTGAGTAGCTGGGACCACAGGCACATACCACAATGCCCGGCTAATTAAAAAATATATATTTTTTAGAGACAGGGTCTCATTATGTTGTCCAGGGTGGTCTTGACCTCCTGGGCTCAAGTGATCCTTCTGGCTCAGCCTCCCAAAGTGTTGAGATTACAGTCCTGAGCCACCACACCTACCAAAATTTGCTAATCATTTCTATTATAAGTGTATATTTCAGTAGCATTAAGTATATTCACATTGTTGTGGCTCCAATCTACAGAACATTTTTATCCTGCAAGACTAAAACTGTAGGGCTGGGCGTGGTGGCTCACGCCTGCAATCCCAGCACTTTGGGAGGCTAAGGCAGGTGGATCACCTGAGGTCAGGAGTTTGAGACCAGCCTGGCCAATGTGGTGAAGCCCCGTCTCTACCAAAAAGACAAAAATTGGCTGGGAGTGATGGCAGGTGCCTGTAATATCAGCTACTAGGGAGGCTGAAGCAGGAGAATTGCTTGAACCCAGGAGTCGGATGTTGCAGTGAGCTGAGATCGTGCCACTGCACTCCAGCCTGGGTGACAGAGCAAGAGCAAGACTCCATCTAAAAAACAAACAACAACAACAAAACCCTAAAACTCTATATCCATTAAACACCAACTCTCCGTTTTTCCTTCCCCTCAGCTTTTGGCAACCACCTTCTACTTTCTGTCTCTATGAATTTGAGTACTCTAGGTACATCGTATAAGTGGGATTTTTGGGACTGGCTTATTTCACTTACCATAATGTCCTCGAGGTTCACACATGTTGCAGCATCCTTTTTCTTTTTCTTTTCTCTCTCTCTTTCTTTCCTCCTTTCTTTCTTGACAGTTTGCTCTTGTCGCCCAGGCTGCAGTGCAGTGGCGTGATCCCAGCTCACTGCAACCTCTGCCTCCCAGGTTCAAGCCACTCTCCTGCCTCAGCCTCCCAAGTAGCTGGGATTACAAGCATGTGCCACCACGCCCGGCTAATTTTTGTATTTTTAGTAGAGACGAGGTTTCACCAGGTTGCTCAGGCTGGTCTCGAACTCGTGGGCTCAAGCCACCCACCCACCTTGGCCTCCCAGTATGCTGGGATTTCAGCATACTGGCTTGGGTCCTTCATTTTAGACACCAAATGCTAATCCTGGGCTTCTGGAAAACCCTGTCACTGTTTCTTTTTCTGCTGGGAAGCACATTATACCCTCTTCCAACCACCCACAGACGCTGTCTCCTAAGCCCAAAGGCCCAGGTTGCAGTTTAGCTAGAGCCTTTGAAAGTTAGTAAATTCTTCTGGCACAGCCCCCTGCTGCCACCTGCTGGCTGTATCAATCAACGCCGCTATGGGTATTGTTTCCTACTCAAGAGACTTGTATAAAGGGTGTTAGTCTTTCCCATTCCAACATCCATCATGGGATAAGACGTTCATCTACTTAAAAAATTTTTTTCTTTACAGTATTTTCACACTGTTCTATTTTAAAAAGAAAAGTTCTTCAGCAAATCTGTGTGGAGGTCACAGATAGTCTCACCAGACTTGCCCAAACATAAAGAAAAATTTCTATATTTGGGCACTGCAATTTGCAAAAGGACAAAATAGTCAAATGTATATCAGTTCTCATTAGCTACCTAAAAGCAATTATATTACATTCAAATAAGTTGAATTATGGATAATACCTAAAATGCTAAATACCAACTTTTCTTTGAAACTGGTAAAATATTTCAAAAATTTTTTGAAAACATTTCAAAACCAGACAAGGTTTTTGTTTTTTGTTGTTGTTGTTTTTTGGAAACAGGGTCTCACTCACAGGGTCTCGCTCACTGCAGCCTCCACCTCTGGGGTTCAAGCGATTCTCCTGCCTCAGCCTCCTGAGTAGCTGGGATTACAGGCGCCCGCCACCGTGCCCAGCTAATTTTTTTGTATTTTTAGTAGAGACGGGGTTTTACCATGTTGGGGGCAGGCTGGTCTCGAACTCCTGACCTCAGGTGATCCGCCCACCTCAGCCTCCCAAAGTGCTGGGATTGCAGGCATGAGCCACCGCGCCTGGCCTTTTGTTTGTTTGTTTATTTGTATTTGTTTGTTTTTGAGACAGAGTCTTGCTCTGTTGCCAGGCTGGAGTACAGTGGTGCAATCTGGGCTCATTGCAAATTTTGCCTCCCGGGTTCACAAGATTCTCCTGCCTCAGCCTCCCGAGTAGCTGGGACTACAGGCGCATGCCACCACACCCAGCTAATTTTTGTAATTTTTAGTAGAGATGGGGTTTCACCATGTTGGCCAGGATAGTCTCCATTTCTTGATCTCATGATCCGACAGCCTTGGCCTTCCAAAGTGCTGGGATTACAGGCATGAGCCACCATGCCTGGCCTGGAAATAGTTTTTAAAATTTATTTTATTTTTTAAAAAAGTTTTTGGCCAAGCTCAGTGGCTCACACCTGTAATCCCCAGCACTTTGGGAGGCCAAGGCAGACCGATCACCTGAAGTAAGGAGTTCAAGACCAGCTTGGCCAACATGTCAAAACCCCGCCTCTACTAAAAATACAAAAATTAGCCAGACGTGGTGGTGTGCGCCTGTAATCCCAGCTACTCAGGAAGCTGAGGCAAGAGAATTGCTTGAACTCGGGAGATGGAGGCTGCAGTGAGCCGAAATTGCACCACTACATTCCAACCTCGCTGACAGAGTGAGTCTCTGTCTCAAAAAAACAAATAAATAAATATAAATTATGGAGATAGGGAGTCTTGGTTTGTTGCCCAGGCTGGTCTTGAACTCTTGGCCTCAAGCAATCCTTTCACCTTGGCCTTCCAAAGTGCTAGATAACAGGTGTGAGCCACCACATCTGGCCTGAAAATATTTTTTACACGGCAGTGTATTATAATTATTATTATTTAGACAGAGTCTCACTCCGTTGCCCAGGCTGGAGTGCTGTGGGGCAATCTCAGCTCATTGCAACCTCCACCTTCAGGGTTCAAGCAATTTTTCAGTCTCAGCCTCCCAAGTAGCTGGGACTACAGGCGCATGCTACTTGTATTTTAGTACAGGTGGGGTTTCACCACATTGCCCAGGCTGTTCTCGAACTCCTGAGCTCAGGTAATCCAACCTCTTCAACCACTCAAAGTACTAGGATTACAGGCGTGAGCCACTGCGCCTGGCCATGACAGTGTATTATTTTTATTTATTTATTTATTTATTTATTTATTTAGTGATGGAGTCTCTCTCTGTTGCCAGCCTGGAGTGCAGGGGCGCAATCTTGGCTCACTGCAACCTCTGCCTTCCGGATTCAAGCGATTCTCCTGCCTCAGCCTCCTCAGTAGCTAGGACTACAGGTGTGCACCACCACACCCAGCTAATTCTTGTATTTTTAGTAGAGACAGGGTTTCACCATGTTGGCCAGGATGGTCTTGATCTCTTGACCTTGTGATCTGCCCGCCTGGGTCTCCTAAAGTGCTGGGATTACAGGTGTGAGCCACCACACCTGGCCAACAGTGTATTATTTTTAAGGACAGTGTAAGAGTTGGGAAAAGAGGCTGGGTATGGTGGTCATGCCTGTAATCTCAGCTCTTTGGCAGGCCAAGGAGGAAGGATACCTTGAAGCCAAGAGTTTGAGACCAGCCTGGGCAACACAGTGAGACCCCCTCACACACTGCCAAAAATAAGAAAATTAGCTGGGCATAGTGGTGTGTACCTGTAGTCCAAGCTTTTTGTGAGACTGAGCTGGGAGGAGTCGCTGAGCCCAGGAGTTTGAGGCAGCAGTGAGCTGTGTTCATGCCACTGCACTCCAGCCTGGGTGACAGAGCGAGACTCTGTCTCAAAAAAAAAAAAAAGAAAAAAAATTACATAAAACTTACATTACCTGAAGTCTTAGAGCTTTTATGAGACTCTGGAGTCATATCTAAATTATGACTAGGGAGTCAACTTACAGATATCGCCCTGAAAGTTGAGAAAGGGAGAAAGTCTTTAATAAATGTTACCATGAAAATGTCTTCATAAGCCAGCACAATGACTCACGCCTGTAATCTCAGCACTTTGGGAGGTCAAGGCATGCAGATCCCTTGAGGTCAGACGTTCAAGACCAGCCTGGCCAACATGATGAAACACTGTCTCTACTAAAAATATAACAACAATAAGATTAGCCAGGTGTGGTGGCGCATGCCTGTAATCCCAGCTACTCAGGAGGCTGAGGCACAAGAATCCCTTGAACCCGGGAGGCAGAGGCTGCAGTGAGCCAGGATCATGCCACTGTACCCCATCCTGGGTGACAGAGCAAGACTCTGTCTCAAAAAGAAATAAATAAAATAAAATAAATGTCATCATAGATTTGGTTCTTTCAGGTGGAGGGGGCAAGTGGATCAGCCCATGCTTCATCAGGTGAACTTCTTGTTCTTGCCATAGGAATCTAGTGATGGGAATGTTTATTTATTTATTTTTTTTTTTGAGATGGAGTCTTGCTCTGTTGCCCAGGCTGGAGCGCAGTGGCGTGATCTCGGCTCACCGCAACCTCTGCCTCCTGGGTTCAAGTGATTCTCCTGTCTCAGCCTCCTGAGTGGCTGAGATTACAGGAGCATTGCGACCATGCCTGGCTAATTTTTGTATTTTTAGTAGAGACAGGGTTTTCACCATGTTGGTCAGGCTGGTCTTGAACTCCTGACCTTGTGATCCGCCTGCCTCAGCCTCCCAAAGGGCTGGGATTACAGGCACAAGCCACTGCCGGCCAAGGAATGTTAAATTTTTTGCATAAACACATGTCAATCCTACCAGGGGAAAAACAGAGGCTAATAGGCTGAATCTGTGTAATATAGCTCAAGAAATTCTGTCAAATCCTAATAAAATAAGAGCAATTGTTAATCAAATTTAATATCACAAAACATTTTAATCCCTGGTCAATTATTTCATAGTGATCTTGAGCACTTACTAAGTACTGTGCTTTAGCATACATTGTTTCTTTTAATCCTCATAACAATCCTATGAAAGCACTATACTATCAGCAGCAGCGCCATCCTTATTTATTTATTTTTTGCGACAGGGTGTTACTCTGTTGCCCAGGCTGGAGTGCAGTGGTGCGATCACAGCTCACTGCAACCTCCACCTTCCCAGGCTCAAGTGATCGTCCCATCTCAGCCTCCCAAGTACCTGGGACCACGGGCACATGCCACCATGTCTAGCTAATTTTTAAAGTTTTTGTAGAGATGGGGTGTTGCTATGTTGCCCAGGCTGGTCTCGCACTCCTGGGCTCAAGCGATCCTCCTGTCTCTACCTCCCCAAGTGCCAGGATTACAGGCATGAGCCATCATGCCTGTCCTAAATTATTTAAAATATTTAGTAGCTTTTTGCATTTCCATAATTGGGAATGGTTTGTTCATGTCCTTTGCACCGTTCCCAGCCATTATCCCCATTTTACATAGGAGGAAAGTGAAGTTCAAATTTTTTTTTTTTCATAGAGTCTCGCTTTGTTGCCAGGCTAGAGTGCAGCGGCACGATCTCGGCTCACTACAACCTCCGCCTCCTAGATTCAAGTGATTCTCCTGCCTCAACCTCCCCAGTAGCTGGGACCACAGGTGCACGCCACCACGCCCAGCTAATTTTTGTATTGTTAGTAAAGATGGGGTTTCACTATGTTGGCCAGGGTGGTCTGGATCTCCTGACCTCGTGATCCACCCACTTCACCCTCCCAAAGTGCTGGGATTACAGGCATGAGCCACCACGCCCAGCCTCAGGAATCTTAACTTGGCTGTGGTCACAAGGTTCCTGGGGTTCAAGCCACTGCAATCCGACCTCAGAGCTCGTGATCAAACACTGTACTGTTTTGCCTTCTGTGGCCCCCATGTTTGCTTACAAAACTATAAAGGTACTTTAAAAGTTCACTCTAATACAATTTCTACCTGTGCACTTCACTTTGGAATAAGTGTATATGTGGTGACATTGGTGGTTATCTACCCAGCATCCATCCCTTATCCTGAAATACACCAAAAACATCACAAACAACAACAACAACAACAACAAAAAACGGGAATCAAAAACCAAAACACCCTCAAACTGCACCAATGCTTCATTCTTTGACCAAAAAAAATATCCTGGGAGGAAGTGCAAATGCAAAATCAAACGAAAGGAAAATGCAGAACAAATAGCATTACTATTAATATACAAAATATTTATATTACTGAACTAGTAACAGGTGACGTTCTCACCTGTTACTTTGGAACCACATAGCTGATTTGTTAAATCTAGTCCATGCCAGCTTCCAAAAACCAAAATTTTAGTTAGCTTCGTTCTTTGACGCCTAATCAAAATTTTCTACAAGATCTGGAGCATCCTCCTCCTCCTCATTAATGTCTTCCGGTTTGGGTGCTTTACTGTCCAAGACTTGCCGTGGGAACTGTTCAGCTAACTTCCTAAGGCTTGTTAAGCTGTCACCACCGAGCTGACGTAATATTCCAGGAAGCATTTCTGTGATTGCTTTGGCTTCTGCATGACCAGTAATTGCAAAGGTGTTAGCAGCAAAGGAAGCTTGGACTTCAGGATTGTTGAAATGAATAACTGCCCCGTCATCTTTAATCATGTTCACCTCTTCAATACCAGCTCTATCATTCACAGCCAGTTTTTTTAAAGAACTCTGAAGCTTTTTATCATCAGCTGTAGCTGTTCTGTATACCACCTTCTTCTTTCTGCGAGCTGTACCCTTACCTGCTATCTGGACCTGAGCCTGAAGTTTGGCTAACTTTTCTTGATTCATGCTGTTGGTAAATCTGAAGCAAGGAGAGTCCTCCAACACCAGCATATGACAAGAGCAAGATGGCTGCCTCCTGTCCCCCTTTCTTAACTCCTCACCTCTTTGTCTCTATGTCTATCTCTGTCTTTCTCACTCTCTTTGTCTCTGTCTTTCACACACACAAATACGTGGGCACACACACAGCTGTCAACATAAGATTGCACCTAGCACCAACCATCCCAAGAAAGAGCTGAAAAATCAAACCTATTCCACCCATTCTAACTGCAAGTTTTGCAATGGTTACAGATAAAGAAAACTGCAACCTGGGACAAGACCAAGGTCATGTACTCCTCTCTTCTTCCTACTGATGACAACTCCAATTCGGTTTTGGCTCAGGAAGTTACCTACTTTTGAGGTGCTCCCTGATGCCCATGGGCTGTATAAAGCCTTTAATCTCTATTTGAATCATTTTCATTTCTTTCTTTGCCACTATCCACTTGTCCCAACATACTGTATTAAATATTCCATCCAGTAGTAGTCCAAAGAAGGTGGGGCGGGGAGCGGGTAGGAGCAGTCCACCCAGCAGCTAGAGTAGGAGGAGAATTTTATCATTGACATTCTTCGGAGTCACTGATGCCTGATGATGATAAAAATAAGAGTGCTTTATCCATCCTTATTATTATTTGTAAATTCTTCATAACAGTGTACCTCTTTGTTGCCTAGACCTAGGGTGAGCCATCCCACTGCCCCTCTTCCTAGCTTGGCACTCCACTGAATCCATCTTTTTTCTACTGATTCATTATTATGTATCAATTTCCATTCCTGGGTTTTCTCTTCTATTCCCTTGGTCTAGCTCTTCTTTTTTCTTTTCTTTTTTTTTTTTTTTTTTTTGAGACGGAGTCTTGCTCTGTTGCAAGGGTGGAGTTCAGTGGTGAGATCCCGACTCACTGCAACCTCTGCCTCCCTGGTTCAAGCAATTCTCCTGCCTCAGTCTACCAGGTTGAAGGGAGAGCGCTCTTCTTGTCCTTCCATGTTCCACCATGTGAGGGCAGAGCAACAGGTGTGATCTTGGAAGTAGAGGGCAGCCCTCATCGGGTACCAATGCCAGCATCCTGATCTTGGACTTCTCAGCCTCCAGAACTGTAAGAAATATATTTCTGTTCTTTAGAAATTACCTTGTCTTAGGTTATTTTGTTATAGCAGAACAGACTAAGACAATGATAAACTCGTGTGGTACAAAATTCAAAAGGAACAAAACATTTTATTTACTTTTTTGAGACAGAGTTTTGTTCTCATTGCCCAGGCTGGAGTGCAGTGGCGTGATCTCAGCTCACTGCAACCTCCACCTCCTGGGTTCAAGCGATTCTTGTGCCTCAGCCTCCCAAGTAGCTGGGATTACAGGCACCTGCCACCATGCCCAGCTAATTTTTGTGTTTTTAGTAGAGACTAAAATGAAAAGAAAACTGGGTGTCTTGGAGATGTGAATGGGGAAGTGACTTTTCACTGTAAAATATTTTGTTCTGGCCAGGTGCGGTGGCTCACGCCTGTAATCCCAGCATTTTGGGAGGCCAAGGTGGGCGTATCACTTGAGATCAGGAGTTTGAGACCAGCCTGGCCAACATGGTGAAACCCCATCTCTGCCAAAAATATAAAAACTTAGCCAGGTGTGGTGACGTGTGCCCATAATCCCAGCTACTCAGTTGACTGAGGCAGAAGAATTGCTTGAACATGGGAGGCAAAGGTTGTTGCACTGAGCAGAGATCATGCCACTGCACTGCAGCCTGGGTGACAGAGCAAGACTCCATCTCAAAACAAATTTACTGAATTGTACACTTCAGATGAGTGCAGTTTATTGTACCTAAATCATGCCCCAATAAACCAAATCTAATGCCATTACTATGATGCTATAATAAATAACCTTTACATATGTGTCTATTTTTTTTTTATCTCCACCTGTTTTCTCAAGTATTTGTTATGATTTTACAGTAACTCATTTCGTTTATTTTCAGAAAGGATAATTTTGGTACAAAAAGATATTCATTTGTTTATTTAGTTTTTTTGTTTTGGTCTTTTTCCCCCACCTCACTCCCTACGCCCAGGAGAAAACAGGAACCTTGTCTATATCATCGACCACTTTTTATCCCCAGAGCGCAGAATAGTGCCTAGCACAGAGTAGGTGTCCAATAAATATCTATTGAAAGAAAGAGCATTAGAAATGTATATTTTCAGGCTTCACTTCTAGGGGTTCAGATTCAGTAGGCCTGTGGTAGGGCCTAGGAATCTGTATTTTTTAATAAGTGCCTCAGATAATTCTGATTGTCAATCAGATTTGGATTCAGGCCATCCTCTTACCCTCTTGCTGCCCCAGGTAACTACAGCAGCCTTCTTACTACTTCCTGCATGCCACACTCCTTCTTAAAACATTGCAGTGTTGTGGTGGATTGCTTCCAAAGATTGCCACAACACTCCTTCCCATCCTGAACGCCCTTTTCCCTGTGACTTTGCCACTCTTACTATCAAGAGGTGGAGCCTCTTTCTTCCCTTCCCTTGAATCATGTCTGATCTTGTAACCTGCTTTGACCAATAGAATGTGATGGAAATGATGCTATGCCAGTTCAGTTCAAGGCCGAGGCCTTAAGAGACCTTTCCGCTTCCATTTCTGCTCTTTTGGAAGCTATGTGAAAGAGAACCGAGGCACCCAGCCAAAAGCCTCCACCAAAGTCTCAGACATATGAGTGAGGCCATCTAGGATCCTTCACTGCTTGTGGAGCCACCCCAGTTAACAACACATGCAGAGAGGTCAAGCTGCCCCTACTAAGCCATCCTCAGATTCCCAACTGACAGAATTGTGAGCACTTAAATGGTACTTGTTGGCCGGGTGCGGTGGCTCACACCTGTAATCCCAGCACTTTGGGAGACCGACGTGGGTGGATCACGAGGTCAGGAGATCGAGACCGTCCTGGCCAACATGGTGAAACCCTGTCTCTACTAAAAATACCAAAATAAGCCGGGGATGGGATGTGTGCCTGTAATCCCAGTTACTTGGGAGGCTGAGGCAGGAGAATCACTTGAACCTGGGAGGCGGAGGTTGCAGTGAGCTGAGATCACGCCATTGCACTCCAGTCTGGGCAACAGAGTGAGACTCCATCTCAAAAAAAAAAAAGAAAAAGAAAAAGAAAGAAAAAAGAGAAACAAGGTACTTGTGGTAAGCCCCTAAATTTTGGAACTGATTGTTACAAGGTTATAATGACTAAAACAAATGGTATTGCATTGCTTTCAGGATAAATCCTTAAAGGGCTTGAAAGACCTGTGATGATGTGACCCCTGGTCACCTCTCTAAACTCACCTCCTGCGAAAGCGCTCCAGTCTAGGAAACCTTACGTGAGTCTGTAGGCTTCAGATGCTGTCATAGTTGACTTCTGACTTTGGAATAAGACGTCCCTGGGGTTGTCCAAATTGTGTGGCCTTGATTAAGTTACCAAAACTCTCTTTGTTTTATTATTCTCATCTTTGACATAGCAATGATATTAGCACTTAACTCATAAGGGAGTCGTGTGAATTCACCAAGATAATGCGTGACAACCATTTCGGATAGCACCTAGCACATAGGCAGAACACAATAAAGGTTAGTAATAGTAATAATACTAATAATAACTACTACATTATCTTGTAATTGTCTGTTTTTGTTTTGTTTTGTTTTCTCCTCTAGATTGTAAGCACTGTGTGGACATCAGGGATCATACCTTGTCCATTCTTGTACCCTCAGGATCTAGCATACTAGGTGTACTCAATAAATAACTGTTAAATACATGAAGGAATGAATGAATCAGCAAGAGAGTAAATAAACAAACTTATGAGTGATGCGATATTGATGAACTGAACTGCTACACATATGTACATTGGTATGATCTCTTATTCTTTAAGAACAGAGATTCAGGTATTCATTAGGTTTTCTTATTACAACAGTGTGGCATCAGGGTCCTGATTAGATAGGATCACAGGGCATGTTGAACCTGATTCTTTTTTATTTTTATTTATTTATTTTTTTGAGACAGAATCTCACTCTGTCACCCAGGTTGGAGTGCAGTGGTGTGATCTCTGCTCACTGCAATGTTTGCCTCCCAGATTCAAGCAATTCTCCTGCCTCAGCCTCCCGAGCAGCTGGGACTACAGGTGTGTGCTACCACACCTGGTTAATTTTTGTATTTTTAGTAGAGATGGGGTTTTACCACTGTGGCCCGGCTGGTCTCAAACTCCTGACCTCACATGATCCACCCACCTCAGCCTCCCAAAGTGCTGGGATTACAGATGTGAGCCACCACACACAGCCTCTGATTCTTTGATTACGGTTTTTTGGTCTTGATGTTTTTCTTCCAACCGAGATGCTATAGTGGGAATCTCAGTTAAGTCTTCTGAAAGTGCTACATGGATCTCTGAATTTTGTCAAGCATAGGCCTTGTCTTTATTGTTTATCTGTTTATAACAAATTGTATTATTGGGATTACAGGGAAAGCATTTTGGTGGAGTTTTCTGCTTGTTTTTTGCAGAGAGAAAGCAGTTTTCTATTTACTATTTCCACTTGAGGCTTCTGCAAGACTGTTTTTGTTTTTGACAACAAGCATGAACAACTGCTGGTCGTCAAGGAGATAGGATCATTACTGCAGTCTGAGAGTTGAAAACATCCAGATGTGTCACATTACTAATTAATCTGTGGCATTATTTTTCCATCTTATCTTCAAACACTGTCTCTTGCTACCCTGGTTATTAACAGGTAGCATAATTCATCCCTCAGAGGCCCTCAGATTGACATAATTGTATTTTTAAAAACAGATGTACAAAACGAGGCAGGCAAGTATCAGATATTTTATAACACCAGAGCCTACTTACAAAGTTAACTCATTTAATGGTGATTTACAACTTAACATGTAACTTATGTGACATGAAAAAAAGATCCATGAGATAGAAATTAATATGTTTTGTTGTTTTTTCAGGGTTTTTTTTTTTTGAAACAGGGTCTCATTCTGTCACCCAGGCTGGAGTGCAGTGGCATAAGCATGGCTCACTGTAGCCTTGATGTCTTTGGCTCAAGTGTTCCTCCCACCTCAGCCTCCCGGGTAGCTGGGACAACAGGCATGTGCCACCACACCTGGCTAATTTGTGTATTTGTTTGGAAGAGATGGGTTTCGCCATGTTGTCCAGGCTGGTCTCAAAGTCCTGGTCTCAAAAGATCCTCCTACCTCAGCCTCCCAAAGTCCTGGGACTACAGATATGAGCCACCATGACTGGCCTTCTATTTGGTTTTGAGGTTTTGTTTTGTTTTGTTTTGTTTTGAGACAGAGTCTCGCTCTGTCACCCAGTCTGGAGTGCAGTGGTACAATCTCAGTTCACTGGAACCTCGACCTCCCAAGTTCAAGTGATTCTCCTGCCTCAGCCTCCCTAGTAGCTGGGATTACAGGCCCCCACCACCATGCCCAGCTAACTTTTGTATTTTTAGTAGAGATGGGGTTTCACCATGTTGGCCAGGCTGGTCTCGAACTCCTGACCTCAAGTGATCCAACCGCCTTGGCCTCCCAAAGTGCTGGGATTACAGGTGTGAGTCATCACCCCAAGCCTGGGTTGTTTTTTTTTTTAACAAAATGAATCATAACTTTTCCACAGTATATTCATTGTTTGCATTTCCGCTCCTTTCAATCTCTCTTGAACATCCTCCAGTCGGGCTTTCGTTCCTGTATCTCCACGAAAACTGCTCTTGTCCTAAGTCCCTAACAACCTCCATGTAACCAAATCCTGTGGTCACTTCAGTCTACATGAAAGACTTTCTTCCTGTGGCCTCTGGACTCTTCTTGCACCTCATTGACTATTTCTTATTAGTTTTGATTTAACTATTTATTTTGGAATAATTTAAGACTCACAAGAAGTTGCAAAAATACTACAGAGAGGTCCCATATACCCTTTCCCGGCTTTCCTGTAAAGAAAGCTTTTGACATAACCATAGTATATGATCAAAAGCAGTAAACTGACATTGTCACAATACTCTCAATGAAACTGCAGAACTGGCCAGACATGGTGGCTCATGCCTGTAATCCCAGCACTTTGGGAGGCCAAGGCAAGCAGATCACTTGAGGTCAGGAGTTCAAGACCAGTCTGGCCAACATGGTGAAACCCCATCTCTACTAAAAATACAAAAATTAGCTAGGCATGGTGGCAAACACCTGTAATCCTAGCTACTCGGGAGGCTGAGGCATGAGAATCGCTTGAACCTGGGAGGTGGAAGTTGCTGTAAGCTGAGATCATGCCACTGCACTCCAGACTGGGCGACAGAGACAATGTTTCCAAAAAAAAAAAAAAAGAATAAAAGCAAAGAAACTACAGAACAGAATGAACTTAATGAAACTACAGAACTATAGAACTGGTGGATTTCACCAGTTTTTACATATGTTTACTTTGAAGGGAGACTGCATAGTATAGATTCATGTAACCACCACCACAATCAGGACACAGTACTAGTCCATTGCAGCAAAGAAATTTCCTTCTGCTAACCCTTTATAATTATACCCTACCCCTAGCCCCTGCCAACCATTAATCTGTTCTCATCATTAAAATTTTGTCATTTCAAGAGTGTCATATAAATTGAATATTTCGAGAAACAACACAGCAAATTGCCTTTTTTCACTCAGCAAGATAACGAGAAAACATGAGAAAAACATAATTCAAGTTGTTATGTGTATCAGTGATAATTTCCTTGTTTGGCCTGTATGGATGTACCAGTTTACCTATTTGCTCATTAAAGGACATTTGGCTTGTTCACAGTTTCTGGCTATTACAGATAAAGCTACTATGAACATTACTTATGGTTAATGCATTGTTTTTCTCTGGCTGCTTTCAAGAATTTTTCCTTTGTCATTACTTTTCAGACATTTGATTATGATGTGTCTGACTATGGATTCGTTTAGGTCTCGCCTGTTAGGATTTGATCAGCTTCCTGAATTTTTAGCTTTATGACTTTTACTAAATTTTGTTATTGACCCATAGGTCCCTGAGGCTCTGTTCATTATTTTCCAGTCTATTTTACCTCTTATTCATAATGGGTAATTCCTATTGATCTATTTAAGTTCACTGGTCCTTTCCTCTGTCATCTCCATTCTGTTATTGAGCCCATCAGGTGAGTTATTTTCGTTATTGTGTTGTATAGCTCTATACTTCCCATTTTTATATATTTTGTTTCTTTGCTGAGGCTTTCTATTTTTTCATTAGTTTCAAGAATGTTCATGACTGCTTGCTGGAGCACTTTTATGATAGTTGCTTCAAAATTATTGTCAAATAATTTCAACCCCTGTATCATCTCAGTGTTGGCAAGTGTTGGTTGTCTTTTCTCATTCAAGCTGAGATTCTCATAATTCTTGGTATGATGGGTCATTCTTATTATATGCTAGACAGTTAGAGTATTATTTTATGAGACTCTAGTTCTTATTCAAATCTATTATAGCAGGCAGTCCACCTGTTTAGTTTAAGAACACATATCTTGGCCTGTGTATTAGTCCGTTTTCACCTTGCTGATAAGGACATACCCAAGACTGGGTAATTTATAAAGAAAAGGAGGTTTAATAGACTCACAGTTCCACATAGCTGGGGAGGCCTCCCAATCATGGCAGAAGACAAAAGGCACGTCTTACATGGCAGTGGGCAAGAAAGAATGACAGCCAAGCAAAAGGGGAAACTCCTTATAAAACCGTCAGGTCAGCTGGGCACAGTGGCTCACTCCTGTTATCCCGGCACTTTGGGAGACTGAGGCAGGTGGATCACAAGGTCAGGAGATCGAGACCATCCTGGCTAACATGGTGAAACCCTGTCTCTACTAAAAATACAAAAAATTAGCCAGGCATGGTGGTGTGCACCTGTAGTCCCAGCTACTCTGGAGACTGAGGCAGGAGAATCGCTTGAACCCGGGAAGCAGAGGTTGCAGTGAGCCGAGATCACGCCACTGCACTCCAGCCTGGGCAACAGAGGGAAACTCCGTCTCAAGACAAAACAAAACAAAACACCCATCAGATCTTGTGAGACTTATTCACTACCGTAAGAACAGTATGGGGGAAACTGACCCTATGATTCAATTATCTCCCATCGGGCCCCTCCTACAATACATGGGAATTATGGGAGCTACAATTCAAGATGAGATTTGGGTGGGGACACAGCCAAACTGTATCAGCCTACTTTTGTGGGCTGTGGTCCAAATACACATTTAGTTTTCAAAGGCTTTGCAGTACTATTTTGGTCTACTTGTGTTTGTGCTACCCACAGGTCAATCTGAAACCTGGGTAATGTTCCAGACCAGTGTTCAGTTGTGAAGCTTTTTGCTGTGTTATTTCTAGTCAGTATCACACATACGTTGTTCAGAGGTCTGCCCAGGATTTCATACACAGATTTTAAAGATCACTTTCTTTAGCTTCCTTTTCTCAGTAATCCTCTCTCAGTAACTCTCTAGTTGGGAGGGAGAAGAGTGTGGCTTTACTTATGGTGTTCACCTGGAATAAGGCAGGTATAATCAAAATGTTTCCATCCTGCTGAGCCACCTTTTTCCTGATTTTTTGGCAAGGAAAGTAGGCTTATGTGGTCTGTGCTCACTGACATTTCTGGAATGTGAGCTTCTCCAGGGAGCAGGCTATCGTATTTAGGAGACAAAACAAAACAAATAAACAGGAAAGTCACCACTGGATTGTTTCTTAATTCCCAAGGTTCTCAATCATTCTGCCTTTTTTCTCTGCATTTCAGAGTCTTCTGATGGGTACTTCATCAATTTTGTCTAGGTTTTTTGTATGTTTGTTTTATTTCCGTTTCCTTTCCTTTTTTTTTTTTTTTTTTTGAGACAGAGTCTTGCTCTGTTGCCCAGGCTGGAGTGCACTGCAACCTCTGCCTCCCGGGTTCAAGCAATTCTCTGCCTCAGCCTCCCAAGTATCTGGGATTACAGGTGCCCACCACCACGCCAGGCTATTTTTTTATATTTTTAGTAAAGATGGGGTTTCACCATCTTGGCCAGGCTGGTCTTGAACTCCTGACCCTGTGATCCACCCACCTCGGCCTCCCAAAGTGCTGGGATTACAGGTGTGAGCCATTGTGCCCAGCCTTGTTTTTGTTTTTTGAGATAGGGTCTCACTCTGTCGCCCAGGCTGGAGTGCAGAGGCACAATCTTGGCTCACTGTGACCTCCACCCCCAGGGCTCAAGAGATTCTCCTGCCTCAGCCTCCCAAGTAGCTGGGACTACAGGCACATGTTACCACGCCTGGCTAATTTTTGTATTTTTTGTAGGGGTGGGGTTTTGCCATGTTGCCCAGGCTAGTCTCAAACTCCTGAGCTCAAATGATCCACCTGCCTCAGTCTCCCAAAGAGCTTGGATTACAGGTGTGAGCCACTCCCTTTTTTTTTTTTTTTTTTTTGAGACAGAATCTCGCTCTGTCCCCCAGGCTAGACTGCAGTGGTGCGATCTCGGCTCAGTACAATCTCCACCTCCCAGGTTCAAGCAATTCTCCTGCCTCAGCCTCCAAGTAGCTGGGACTACAGGCACATGCCACCACGCCTGGCTAACTTTTGTATTTTTAGTAGAGATGGGATTTCACCATGTTAGCCAGAATGATTTCGATCTCCTGACCTTGTGATCTGCCCGCCTCGGCCTCCCAAAGTGCTGGGATTACAGGCAAGTGCCACCATGCCCAGCCGCCACTCCCATTTTTTAAATTAATGGGAGGGATAGATTGGAACGTTCCACCCTATCACTTCCATCAATTTGAAAAAAACCCAGAGAGCCAGCCTAGGTTTTTGGTTTTGGTCCTTCTTCATATTCCCCATGGCTCTCTCTTGAGACCTCTTTTTTCTTCTGTAGTTGTGTTCATCTCTAGCTAGTCTCATCAAATCCTGTGACTTTAATTGCCATCATAAGTAGCTCTCAAATAAATATCTTCAGATATGACCATTCTCTCAAGCCCCAGACTCACATATTCAACCACCTTAATTGTCTAGTAGACACCTCAAACTAAACACTTACAGAACCAAATTCAACTTTTCTGTCCAAACTTGCTCCTTCTTCATTCTTTCTCATCTCAGTAAATAGAAACCTTATTCTGCCAGGTGCTTAGATTGTCTTTGATTCCTCTCTCTTTCTCATACCCCAATCTAATCCATCAGGACTTCTCGTTGGCACTGCCTTCAAAATAAAACCCAAATCCAACCACTTCTCATCATTTCCACAGCTACCTTCCTGTTCCACCCTAATATCAACTCTTACTTGAATTAGTGGAATAGCACACTAACTGGTCCTCCTGCTTTCTTTCTTGCCTTCCCCATATGCTGGTCTTCTCATCAAAGCAAGTGTTTTACGTGCAAATCAGATCATCTCACATCTCTGTTAAAAAATTCCTGAGTCAAACTCAGAGTCCTTATCATTCTCTTCCCTCATCTGATGCTGGTACTCCTCTGCCTTGATCTCCTACCAGTCTTTGTTTTGCCGACTGCGCCCTACCCACACTGGCTTTTGTGCTGTTCTTAGACTATGCCAAACATTTCCTGCCTTTCAGTGTCGAGATTTGCTGTCTCTTCTGCCTGGAATGCACTTGTTCCAGATAGCCAAATAGCCTGGTCACTCATTGCCCTCAGGTTTCTGCTCAAATGACTCCTTATCAGAAAGGCTGTCCCTGATCATTCCTTCTAAAATAGTACCCTTACCTGTCTCTCTTTCTTTGCCCTCATTTATTTTTCTCCTTAGCATTTGTCTCAGTTATCTACTGTTGCTTAACAAGCCACCTTAAAACTTAGTAGGTTAAAACAACAACCGTTTTACTCACAATTTTGTGGGATAGGTGTTCAGGCATCCTGAGGCTGGGAACGGTAGCTCACACATGTAATCCCAGCAGTTTGGGAGGCCAAGACCGGCAGATCACCTGAGGTCAGGAGTTTGAGACCAGCATGGCTAACATGGCAAAACCCTGTCTTTACTAAAAATACAAAAATTAGCCAGGAGTGGTGGTGGGCACCTGTAATCCCAGCCACTAGGGAGGCTGAGGCAAGAGAATCACTTGAACCCAGGAGGTGGAGTTCGCAGTGAACCTAGATTGTGCCACTGCACTCCAGGCTGGGTGACAGAGTGAGACTCCATCTAAAAAAGAAAAAAAAAAAAGAAGTTCAGTTATCCTGGAGCCTCAGCTGGGATGAATTTAATGGCTGGGAGTGAGCCTTACATGCATTGGGCCTCATGTGTTGCTGTATCTGAGTTTCTCACGTCTCCTCCATAATGGACTCTCCATGTAGCTAGCTTGAAATTCCTCACAGCAATGTAGTCTGAGTAGTTGGATATCTTACGTGGTGGCTGGCTTCTCTCTTAGATGAAGTGGAGATTGCCAGGCTTTTACAGATGTAGGCCCAGAACTGATATAGCAACACTTCCGCAACATGCTCTTGGTCAAGGAAGGAAACAAGACCAGCCCATAGAAGAAGAGAGAAAATACACTCTACTGCTTGGCAGAAGGAGCAGCATGCATGTGCAGGAAGGGAAAGAACTGATAATAGCCATACCTACCTTTGGAGATTATTATTATTATTTCTGAGAAATGGAGTCTTGTTCTGTTGCCCAGGCTGGAGTGCAATGGCAGGATCTCGGCTCACTGCAATCTCCACCTCCCAGGCTCAAGTGATCCTCCCACCTCAGCCTCCTGAGTAGCTGGGACTACAGGTGCATGCCATCATGCCTGGCTAATTTTTGTGTTTTTTGTAGAGATGAGGTTTCACTCTGTTGCCCAGGCTGGTCTCAAACTCCTGAGCACAAGATCAGCCAGTATTGGCCTCCCAAAGTACTGAGATTGCAGGGGTGAACCACTGTGCTTGGCCTTCATTTTGTTTATATCACTAGGATATAAGATCTGTGAGAGTGAGAGGTTATCTATGTAGTTCACTATTGTACCCCCAGTGCCCAGAACAGTACTTGGCACATAATAGGTGATCAATTATTTTGTTAATAAATTCATGAGGTAAACTTTGGCGATTTCTTACTAAACACACACACACACACACACACACACACACACACACCAAGAAACAATTGAATTACTGTTCCTACAAATGTTAAGCTCTGCTGACATCTAGTCCAACATTTTACTATGTAAGTTACAATTTTATGGGTCGGGTGTGGTGGCTCACACCTGTAATCGCAGCACTTTTAGAGGCCAAGGCAGGGGGATCGCTTGAGCCCAGGAGTTCCAGACCAGTATAGGCAACAAAGGGAGACCCCATCTCTACAAAAATTGTTTTGAAGAAATTAGCTGGGCGTGGTGGTGCACACCTGTGGTCCCAGCTAATCAGGAGGCTGAGGTGGGAGGATTGCTTAAGCCCAGGAAGTAGAGGCTGCAGAGAGCCATGATCATGCCACTGCACTCCAGCTTGGGCAACAAAGGGAGGACCTACCTCAAATCATCCTCATCCTCGTCATCATCATCTTACAACACAAAGGGAAGTGTACTGATCTTACCTGGGTGAAAACATGCACCATAGAAGAATAGAGGTGGAGTCCTCAGGGGTTTGTGGACCTGGAAAGAGGCATACTTCTGTCTATGCCAAAGCTTAAGGATATTATGTGGTTATTACATAAGCCTCCTCTTCAGAAAAGTTATATCCAAAGTCAAAGGGAAATTTTCTTGTTGTCAGTCACAATTCCTACTCATTCTTAACTTTTCAGTTGGCCCCCAAATTTCTAAGACATTTTATTGAAGACAAGCAAGAAGTTATATGTAATAATCAGTAACAAAATCAGCCAATTGGACTGGTGTGGTGGCTCATGCCTGTAATCCCAGCACTTTGGGAGGCAGAGGCGGGCGGATCACCCGAGGTCGGGAGTTCAAGACCAGCCTGACCAACGTGGAGAAAACCCGTCTCTACTAAAAATACAAAATTAGCCAGGCGTGGTAGTGCATGCCTGTCATCCCAGCTACTCAGGAGACTGAGGCAGGAGACTTGCTTGAACCCGGGAGGCGGAGGTTGTGGTGAGCCGAGATCACACGAGTGCACTCCAGCCTGGGCAAGGAGAGCGAAACTCTGTCTCAAAAAAAAAAAAAGAAAGAAAGAAAAGAAAGACAAATCAGCCAGTTAATTGAGTATAGGGAGGCAAAGGACTTTGTATCCACATGTGAAGTGTGCCGTGGACACCACTGACAGCTTCTACTCAAGGGATAGCCATTAGGCTTGTACCTTTTGGCCCCAAGATGTCTTACTAGCCACACATGTCACTCTAAATGGAAGGATCTCATCCAAAAGCAACAAATCCACAGACACATGTGCAATCTATGATTTCACCTGCAAAGAAGAGATTAGCTGAGTCACAATCCGTGCTCAGGAATCTCATTGGGAAATACTGAAATAATCAGATGACTGGTGTCTATGATGGGATATGTGTAAGGAGAAATTATGAGAGAACACAGAGTAGGAATAAAAGAAGCTATGAGGCTGGGCGCGGTGGCTCACGCCTGTAAACCCAGCACTTTGGGAGGCCAAGCTGGGCAGATCACCTGAGGTCAGGAGTTCCAGACCAGCCTGGTCAACATGGTGAAACCTGATCTCTACCAAAAATACAAAAAAATTAGCCGGACATGGTGGCGGGTGACTGTAATCTCAGCTACTCAGGAGGCTGAGGTAGGAAAATCGCTTGAACCTGGAAGGCAGAGGTTGCAGAGAGCCGAGATCACACAATTGCACTCCAGACTGGGCAACAATAGTGAAACTCCATCTCAAAAAAAAAAAGAAAAAAGTAAAGCTAGTACTGAAAGGATATCAAGTGAGAATGTAAATGGTAGTCAAATAGAAACAAGCAGACATGTGGAGAGTAGTTTAAGCATAATTACAGTGGGCCACTAGGATGAAGAGCCACAAATGCCTGCTGTCTCTCCTGCCATCTTCGATTCCTTCCACCCTAAACCCCAATAGAAGCCCAAGGCAAATGCTTCAATAATGTATTTGGAAGGAGCTTTCCCTATGCTCATAAACAATTCATGAAGGGAGTTTTTTGTTATTATGATTATAATATTTAATCTAATAACATTTTCTGCTTATTTTCTAATGTTGATAAGAACCATAAAAGAAGGAAAAAAACCTTATCCTTTTGGTAGAATTCCAGGGAATAGGAAATGAACAGTCCTATTGTACTACACATTTAGAAAATGAGTCGAATTAGATCCCCTATACTTCAAACCAACAATGAGAAATAGGGGGTGAAAAATAACCTAAAAATTTTCATTATAGACAATCATATTAAGTTCACTCGATTCTTCTCTTTTTCTGACTCAAAGTGACAATACACCCACAAATGTACAAGGGGAGAAAATGTATTAAATACTTCTTTTCTAGATTCTATAAAGGAAGTTTTTCTGGCCACCCAGGAAAGGAATCTGGCTACTATCATAACTGCAATGCCAACTGAATGGAGGCCAAATAGAGACACTTTTGTACGTGGAATATTGATTCACAGAAGAACTGGCTCTAAACCGGGGTATGCTGACTTGGCTCCTTTTCCCTCAAATCTTCCTCCTTCTGCAAACACCTCAGAGAGATTGGGACAGGTTTGGCTATTAACAATCAAAGATGGGCTGGGCACGGTAGCTCATGCCTGTAGTCCCAGCACTTCGGGAGTCCAAGGTGGGTGAATCACTTGAGGTCAGGAGTTCAAGACCAGCCTGATCAACATGGTGAAACCCCATCTCTGTTAAAAATATAAAAATTAGCTAGGCATGGTGGTGGGAGACTATAATCCCAGCTACTTGGGAGGCTGAGGCAGGAGAATCACTTGAACCTGGGAGGCAGAGGCTGCAGTGAGCTGACATTGTGCCACTGCACTCCAGGCTGTGGAACATGGTGAGACTCCATCTCAAAAAATAAAGATCAATGATGAGTCCTGGGGCTGGTCCACCCAAATCTTCTGGGTCATGCCACTCCAAATAACAACATATTCTGCCTTTTGCTGTTGTTCAAAATAAATCTACCAAGATTCAAAAGTTCAGTAGCATTTTCAGGTCTCAGTTTAGGTAACTGAGCAGGCCAAAATTCTCCATTTTACATCTATGAGAGAGTGTTTTAACAAGATGAAATAGAAATAGCTAATTGACCAACATATGCCAGAAGTTTCGGATTTTCTAAACTTGGAGAGGCAAAGGTGGAATAAGATAGTACTGTCAGTGAGTGTAGACACGTACACAAACCCTATCAAACTACTGTGAGAGAAAAGTATCTGGGGGGTTGAGACAGTAATCACAGGCCTCCCATTGCCTAGTCCCCTTCTGAGACTGTGGACGGGAAAGTAGGAAGCTTGGGAAAAGGAGACTTAGGAGGCAGCACAGGCATGGGCTGCCCAGCTCCAATGCCCTCTCCCTACTTCTATATACACTGCCTCTCAGGAATGCACGTCATTGGCTTGTACCTGTAGTATCATCATCTATTCTTCTCCCTTGTTCATTAGTTTGCTAGGGCTGCCATAACAGAATACCATAGACTTGAGTGACTTAAACAACAGAAATTTATTTTCTTATGGTTCCAGGGGCTGGGAAGTCCAAGATCAAGGTGCCAGCAGGTTTGGGTGTTTCTAAGGCCTCTCTCCTCGGCTTGAAGATGGCCACCTTCTCACTGAGTCCTCATGGTGTTTCCTTTGTGTGCATGCATGTCTGTGTCTTACCTTCCTCTTCTTATAAGGACACTGGTCAGACTGGATTGGGGCCCATCTATATGACCTGATTTTATCTCATTTTAAATGCCTTATCTCGAAATAGCAGTCATATTCTAAGGCAGTTGGAGTTAGGACTTTCAAATATGAATTGGGTTGGGGGGCACAATTCTGCCTATACCAACTTGCAAGACTGTTTATTTTATTTCATTATAATTATTTTTTAGAGACAGGATTGTACTTTGTCACCCAGACTGGAGTGCAGTAGCATCATCACAGCTCACTGCCGCCTCAAATTCCTGGGCTCAAGCAATCCTCCCACCTCAGTCTCCCAAGTAGCTAGGTCTACAGGCATGTGCCCAGCTAATTTTTTATTTTTGGTAGAGACAAGGTCTTGCTATGTTGCCCAGGCAGGTCTCAAAATCCTGGGCTTAAGCCATCCCCCGACCTCAGCCTCCCAAAGTGCTAGGACAACAAGCACGAAACACTGCACCCAGGCAGTGTGTTGATTTTATGCAAGAGGATGTCAGAAGCTTCCTGTCACCTCTTCTTGACTTCATACTAGTAGCCTCCCAACATTATGGCAAAGTTGGGAAAGTCATAGCAGCTTTCCATTATTCTGAGGCAAGGATGTGAGAAACCTTTTTGTGGCCTGTCAAAGTTAGAACTCTCTTAATACTCCTTGGTGTACAGCTCCCTGAGATGAATGGTTAAAGAACCTTGTCGCTCTGGATCTTGGTGGCTCCAATTAAGATTTGCTGCCAGGAAAGGATGCCAATGGTCCCAAAAAGGAACTTACTGGAAGGAAAGAAGAAACTGGGATGGGAAACCCCAGCCTGCCACTAAGGGGTAAGGGTTGACAAGGCTGATGCTAGAGGCCTCCCAAGACAAAGCCATCCTGGTGTGGTGTTCTGGTAGAGGGGAGTTGCTCAGCTTGTGAATGTGAACCACAGAGCCATTACCTTTGAGGCTAGGGGAGGGACATCACCTAGATCTGTGGGGGGAGCCGTCTGAACACGAGCATCCTTGCTGAGAGGGCAAACGTTTATATGACTGGCCAGGACCAGGCTTCAAAAGCCACTCTTAGGATCTTTGGAGACAACAGCAGTAGGGACCTTACTCCACTTTCTAGTTCTCGCTGGAGGCAGCCTACGTAGTGGTTTAGAGCAAGCTCAGAGCCCTCTACCAGGGATCAGAGCCCAGCTTACCCAAGTTATTCTCTGTGTTTCAATTTTCTCATCTCCAAAGCTGGGATAATGAGTCTCTCCTCATGGAGCATTTAGGAGAACTAAATGATTTGATAACTTGGAATTGTGTTTGCCACATCAAGAAGTCAATAAATAGTAGTTTTTCTTATTATTCTTTACCTGGCTTCAAAATTGTTATTAGGGAGAGGGACAGAACAAGATTGCAGAATAGATGGCTCCACCAATTGTCTCCCCCTCCTCCTGCCACAAGGAAACTAATTTAACAACTATCAACACAGAGAAAAAGCACGTTCATAAAAACCAAAAATCAGGTGAGCACTCACACTACTTGATATTCATATCTTTGAAAAAGGCACTAAAGAAGGTAGGAGACACTTTTGCACTGCCAGTGCCACCCCTTCCCCATACCCCCACAGTGGCCATGCACCATGAGGAGAGAATCTGTGTGCTTGGGAGAGAGAGAGAGCACAGGAATTGTGAGACATTGCGTTGAACTTGGTGGTGCCCTGTCACAGCAGAAAGCCAAAACAAGCTGAAATCAGCTGATGCCCACTAAAGGAGAGAATATTTAAACCAGCTCTAGTCAGAGGGAAAATGCCTATCCCAGCAGCTGGAACTTGAATTCTTTCTTTCTTTCTTTCTTTTTTTTTTTGACACAGACTTTCATGCTTGTTACCCAGGCTGGAGTGCAATGGCACAATCTCAGCTCACTGCAACCTTCGACTCCCGGGTTTAAGCAAGTCTCCTGCCTCAGCCTCCTGTGTAGCTGGGATTACAGGCATGTGCCACCATCCCTGGCTAATTTTGTATTTTTAGTAGAGATGGGGTTTCTCCATGTTGGTCAGGCTGGTCTTGAACTCCCAACCTCAGGTGATCCGCCTGCCTCGGCCTCCCAAAGTGCCGGGATTACAGGTGTGAGCCACTGCACCCGGCTAAATGTGAATTCTTTCAAGCCTCACCACTGTGGGCTAGAGTACTATGGAGCCCTAAATAAACTTGAAAAGCAGTCTAGGCCACAAGGACTGAAAGTCCTGAGCAAGTCCTACTGCTGAACTGGGCTCAGAGCCAGTGGACTGGAGGAGCCCACAACCTACTGAGACAATAGCCAGGGTGGCCAAGAGAGTGCTTGTGCCACCCCTCCTCCTACTCCAGGCTACACAGCTCACAGCTCCAAAAGAGACCCCTTCCATCTGCTTGAGGAGAGGGGAGAGAAAAGAGGACTTTGTCTTGTGTCTTGGATACCAGCTTAGCCACAGTGGGATACGGCACTGGTCAGGGTCACAAGGACCCCTTTCCAGGCCCTAGCTCCCAGGCAACATTTCTAGACACATCCTGGGCCAGAGGGGAACCTGCTGCCTTGTAGGAAGGGCCCAGTCCTGGCAGGACCTGTCACCTGCTGACTAAAGAGCCCTTGGGCCCCGAATAACAAGCAGTGATACCCAGGTTGTACACCACGGGCCTTGGGTGAGACTCTGACACTTGCCAGTTTTAGGTGCGACTCAGCACATTCCCAGCTATGGTAGATATAGGGAGAGACTCCTGCTTGAGAAAAGTGGAGGGAAAAGGAAAGAGGACTTTGTCTTGCACCTTAGGTACCATCTTGGCTACATGGGGGTAGAGCACCAAGTGGGCTCTTAGGGTCCCCAGTTTCAGGCCTTGGCTCTTGGATGGCATTTCTGGAGCTGTCCTGGGTCAGAGGGGACCTCACTATTCTGAAAGGTGAGTCCCAGGCTAGGCAGCATTCACCACACGTTGACTGAAGAGCCCATGGGCCTTAAGGAAGCATCAACAGTAGCCTGGCAGTACTCCTTGTGGGCCTGTGATGGTGGCAGCCATGGGGTGAGCCTAATCTGCATGTGGAAAGGGGAGGGAAGAGTGGGAAGGATTTTGTCTTGCAGTTTGAGTGCCAGCTCACCCACAGCACACTAAAACACCAGGTAGAGTTCTAAGGTTTTTCACTCTAGTCCCTGGCTCCTAGATAGCACCTATGGACCTACCCAGGGCCTGGGTGAACTTGCTGCCCAAAAGGGAAGGACACATGCCTGACTGGCTTTGCCACCTGCTGATTGTAGAACCTCAGGGCCTTGAGTGCACATAGATGGTAACCAGGTGATGGTTACAGAGGGCCTTGGGCAACACCCAGTGTTGTGCCAGCTTCAGGTCTGACCCAGCACAATCCCAGTGATGGTGGTCACAGGGGTGCTTATGTCACCCCACCCATAGCTCCAAGCAGCTTAGAAGAGAGAGAGAGAGAGAGAGACTCTGTCTGTGAAAAGATAAAAGTCAAAAAATTCTCTGCCTGGTAATCCAGAGAAGTCTTCCAGATCTTATCTAAGAACATCAAGGTGGTACCTCTATGAGTTTGCAAGAACCATGGCATTATTGGGCTGGGGGCATATCTCCTAATGCAGATATGGCTTAGATCACAACACCCAAGTCCTTTCAAATACCTGGACAGCCTTCCCAAGAAAGAGGTAGAAACAAGCCCAGACTGCAAAGACTATAATAAACACCTAATGCTTCAATGCTCAGACATAGACAAACATCCACAAGCATTTATTGGGAAAACAGGACCTTATCAAATGAATGAAATAAGGCACCAGGGACCAATTCTAAGGAAACTCAGAGAAACAAGATAACACAGAGTAGGAGGTCAGAATTCTATCAGATAAGTTGAACAAAGATATTGAAATAATTTAAAAGAATCAAGTGGAAATTCTGGAGCTGAAAAATGCAATTGGCATGCTGAAGAATGCATCAGAGTCTTTTGATAGCAGAATTGATCAAGCAGAAGAAAGAATTAGTGAGCTTGAAGACAGGCTGTATGAAAATACACAGTCAGAGGAGACAAAAGAAAAAAGAATAAAAAACAATGATGCACACCTACAAGATCTAGAAAATAGCCTCAAAAGGGCAAATCTGAGAGCTATTGGCCTTAAAGAGGAGGTAGAGAAGGAGATAGGGTTAGAGAATTTACCCAAAGGGAAAACAACAGAGAACATCCCAAACCTAGAGAAAGATATCAATATCTAAGTACAAGAAGGTTATAGAACACCACGCAGATTTAACCCAAAGAAGACTACCCCAAGGCATTTAATAATCAAACTCCCAAAGGTCAAGGATAAAGGACCCTAAAAGCAACAAGAGAAAAGAAACAAATAACATACCATGGAGCTCCAATACATCTAGAAGCAGACTTTTCAACTTTTTCTTTTTCTTTGAGACAGTGTCTCACTCTGTCTCTCAGGCTGGAGTGCAGTGGTGTGATCTCGGCTCACTGCAACCTCCATCTCCCGAGTACAAGTGATTCTGCTGCCTCAGTCTCCCAAGTAGCTGGGATTACAGGTTCTCACCACCACACCCAACTACTTTTTGTATTTTTAGTAGAGACGGAGTGTCACTATGTTAACCAGGCCAGTCTTGAACTCTTGACCTCAAGGCAATCTACCCACCTCTGCCTCCCAAAGTGCTGGGATTACAGGCATGAGCCATCTCGCCCAGCTGGAAGCAGACTTTTCAGTGGAAACCTTACAGGCCAGGAGAGATATATTTAAAGTGCTGAAGGAAAAAAAAACTTTTACCCTAGAATAGTATATCTGGTGAAAATATTCTTCAAACATGAAGGAGAAGTAAAAAACTTTCCCAGACAAACAAAAGCTGAGGGATTTTTATCAATGCCAGACATGTCCTACAAGAAATGCTTAAGGGAGTATTTCAATCAAGAACAAAAGGACGTTAGTGAGCAATAAGAACTCATCTGAAGGTAAAAAAATCACTGGTAATATTTAATAGTAAGTACACAGAAAAACACAGTTTGTTATGACATTGTAACTGTGATATGTAAACTACTTTTATCCTAAGTAGAAAGACTAAATGATGAACCAATCAAAAATAATAACTATGACAACTTTTCAAGACATTGACAGTACAATAAGATATAAATAGAAACAACCAAAAGTTAAAAAGTGGGGGGATGAAGTTGAACTGTAGAGTTTTTGTTAGTTTTCTTTTTGCTTGTTTGTTTATGCAAACAGTGTTGTTGTTATCAGCTTAAAATCATGATACAAGCCTCATGGTAACCTCAAATCAAAAAACATGCAATGAATACATGAAAAGCAAAGAGCAAGAAACAGAATCATACCATCGGAGAAACTCACCTTCACTAAAAAGACAGGAAGGAAGGAAGGAAAAGAGAAGGACACAAAACAGCTAGAAAACAAATAACAAAATGGCAGGAGTAAATCCTTACTTATCAATAATAACATTAACGTAAAGGACAAAACTCCAATCAAAGGACATAGAGTGGCTGAATGGATTAAAAAACAAGACTCAATGATCTGTTGCCTACAAGAAACACACTTTACCTGTTAAAACACACATAGACTGAAAATAATGGGATGGGAAAATATATTCCATGCCAATGCAAACAAAAAAGAGCAGGAGTTGCTGCATTTCTATCAGACAAAATAGATTTCAAAATAAAACTTTTAAGAAGAGAAAAAGGTCACTATATAATGATAAAGGGGTCAATTCAGCAAGAGGATATAACAATTTTAAATATATATGCATCAAACAAAAATAGTTAGACTAAGATGTAGTATTTGCTAGCACAACAGGGTGACTATAGTAAAAAATAATTTTTTTTTGAGACAGAGTCTTGCTCTTGTTGCTCAGACTGGAATGCAATGGCATGATCTCAGATCACTACAACCTCTGCCTCCTGAGTTCAAGCAACTCTCCTTCATCAAACTCCCAAGTAGCTGAGATTACAGGCACCCACCACGATGCCCGGCTAATTTTGTATTTTTAGTAGAAACAGGGTTTCACCATATTGGTCAAGCTGGTCTCAAATTCCTAACCTCAGGTGATTCACCTGCCTCAGTCTCCGAAAGTGCTGGAATTATAGCCATGAGCCACCGTGTTCAGCCAGGAATAAACATTTTGTAAAGCTCTTTCTACATATTGCCAATTTGCTTTCCTGAAAGGTGGTACCTACTTGCCCCATCCCCTATTCTTGCCAGCACTTTGTTAATTTTAGTCTTCACATTTTCATTACTAGTGAGATTAAATATTTTAAATATTTAATAGTTCTTTGCATTTCCATGATTGTCAATTATTTGTTCATGTCATTAGCCTATTTATTTGCTGCTCTTTTTAATAAAATGCCACCAATATGAAAACATTAAAGGACTGTGAGTGGAGGTAGGTTTGGGGGAAGAAAATGAGGGTGCCCTGGTTCTGAAAGTTGGAGGACACAGTCTGATTTGCCCCAGGAAAACTTTTCTACGCTCTCTCTCCTACAAATTACTGGCCTTTGTACCCACCTGGAGAGCCTGGGAAATGTGTGTCAATCACAAGGCAAGTCTAGGCCTGACAGACTCTGCCAGCAAAGAAACAACAAGCCTTTTTTAGATTCATACAGTTGATTACTTACAAAGACAGTGAAAGGAAGGGTAGCCAAGGGTGCCAGCTACCCATGGGCTTTGAGCAGGGCAGCACTAAAACAAAGGGCCAAATGACTCTAACATAAATAATCGGACACCCTGTCACTGAGGAGCCCATTCCAGACTGCAGCAAAGTTATTTTACCCTAAGGGGGCAAGACAGAAAGCCTCTTCATCAACATCCAGAAGGCTACAGGAAACTATCTTGGCTGGGCATGACGGCTCATGCTTGTAATCACAGCACTTTGGGAGGCCAAGGCAGGTGGATCTTTTGAGGCCAAGAGTTCAAAACCAGCCTGGCCAGCATGGCAAAACCCTGTCTCAACTAAAAATAAGAAAATTAGTAGGGCGTGGTGGTGGGTGCCTGTGATCCCAGCTACTCAGGAGGCTGAGGCATGAGAATCACTTGAACCCAGGAGGTAGAGGCTGCAGTGAGCCAAGATTGCACCAGTGTACTCCAGCTGGGGCGACAGAGTGAGACTCTGTCTCAAAAAAAAAAAAAAAAAAAAAAACCTCAAACAAAAACATAAATTGTGTGATGACAGCCTTCCAGGCTGATATCTTCCAGGGAAGATAAGGAGGTGAGTGGGAAATGGTTTTGTTGCAGTTACTCACAAGCCTCCCGTCCCCTAGCGTTCCAGAAAGATCACAAGGCGTTCTGCCAAGACTTTGATTCAGCTGTGTCCTATGTGGATACATGCAAGGTTACCAGAGCACCATGGTGAAGCCACGGCTGTATGTGATGCAGGTAAAGAGTCTCGGAATTCTGTGTGTTTTATTTTGAGACAAGGTATCACTCTGTTACCCAGGCTGGAGTGCAGTGATGTGATCACTGCTCACTGCAGCCTCGACCTCCTGTGCTCAAGTGATCCTCCCACCTCAGCCTCCCGAGTAGCTGGGACCACAGGTATGTGCCACCATGCCTGGCTAAATTTTTTATTATTCATAGAGACAGGATCTCCCTATGTTGCCCAGACTGGTCTTAAACTCCTGGGTTCAGGTGACCCTCCGGCCTTGGACTCTCAAAGTGCAGGGATTACAGGCGTGAACCACTGTGCCCAGCCTGGAATTCTGTTTGGACCTTTTTTCAATTTAGGGAGTTTTGAGAAAACTTTCCTTCTTTCCTTTATTTTTTTATTTATTTATTTTTTGAGACAGGATCTCTTTCTGTTACCCAGGCTGGAGTGCAGTGGCACTATCTTGGCCCATTGCAGCCTCTGCCTCCCGGGTTCAAGCCATTCTCCTGCCTCAGCCTCCCTAATTAATAGCTGGGATTACAGGCGTGTGCCGCCACATCAGGCTAATTTCTGTTTTGTTTGTTTGTTTGTTTGAGATGGATTCTTGCTCTGTCGCCCAGGCTGGAGTGCAATGGTGCAATCTTGGCTCACTGCAACCTCTGCCTCCTGGGTTCAAGCAATTATCCTGCCTCTGTCTCCCAAGTAGCTGGGATTACAGGCACACACCACCATGCCCAGCTAATTGTATTTTTAGTAGAGACGGAGTTTCGCCATGTTGGCCAGCCAGGTTTTGAACTCCTGACCTCAAGTGATCCGCCCACCTTGGCCTCCCAAAGTGCTAGGATTACAGGTGTGAGCTACTGCACCTGGCCTGTATTTTTTTTTTTTAGTACAGTCAGGGTTTCACCATGTTGGCCAGGCTTGTCTCGAACTCCTGAGCTCAGATGATCCGCTCACTTCAGCCTCCCAAAGTGCTGAGATTACAGGCGTGAATCACCACACCCAGCCTGATTTTTTTTGTGTGGTGAGAGATAAGGGTCTAGTTTCATTCTTCTACATATGTATATCCAGTTTTCCCAGCACCATTTATTAAAGAGGCTGTCCTTTCCCCAGTGCATGTTTTTGACATGTTTGTCAAAGATGAGTTGGCTGTAAATGCATAGCTTTATATCTGAGTTCTCTATTGTGTTCTATTGGTCTGTGTGTCTGTTTTTATGCCAGTACCATGCTGTTCTGGTTTCGATAGCTTTGTAGGAAATTTGGATGTCAGGTAGTGTGATGTCTCCAGCTTTGTTCTTTTTGCTTAATACCACTTTGGTTATTTTGGATCTTTTGTGGCTTCATACAAATTTTGGGAGATTTTTCCTATTTAGTGAAGATTGTCATTGGTATTTTGACAGGGATTACACTGAATCTGTAGATTGTTTCAATCCATGAATATGGGATGTTTTTCCACATTTTGGTGTCCTCTTCAATTTATTTCATCAGTGTTTTGTAGTTTTCATTGTATAGATCTTTCACTGCTTTGGTGAAATTTATCCCTAGGTATTTTTTTTTTTTTTTGTATTTTGTATGGTAAATGGGATTGCTTTCCTGGTTCTTTTTCAAATAGTTCATTACTGGTGTATAAAAATGCTACTGATTTTTGTATGTTGATTTCATATCCTGCAACTTTACTGAATTTGCTCCTTTATTTATTTATTTATTTATTTTTTGAGGCAGGGTCTTGCTCTGTTGCCCAGGCTGGAGTGCAATGGTGCCATCTTCTCGACTCACTGCAACCTCCACATCCTGGGCTCAAATGACCCTCCTGCCTCAGCCTCCCAAGTAGCTGGGACTACAAGCATGTGCCACCATGCTAATTTTTGTGTATTTTTTGTAGAGACAGCCTGATTGCCCAGGCTGGTCTTGAACTCCTGGACTCAAGTGATCCAGCTGCCTCAGCCTCCCAAAGTGCTACAGGCATGAGCCACTGCACCTGGCCTTGAATTTGTTCTAAGAATCAGTTCTAAGCATTTTTTGGTGGAGTCTTCAGGTTTTTCTGTATATAAGATCATGTCATCTGCAAAGACGGACAATCTGACCTTCCTTTTTCCAATTTGAATTCCCTTTATTTCTTTCTCTTACCTAACTTTTTAAGAGTTTGACCAAAATTGTACCTCTGGTCATCTGAATGCCTGATTGTGTAGTTGTCTCTGCTTATTGCTAAGAAGTCAGTACAGGTTACATTAATTTTGTTTTGTGTACATCTGACCCCAGTAGCTAATTTTTTTTTATGCTGGTCCTTGCGGAGCAGGGCTTCCCCATAGGCAGTGTGCCCAGAGTAGAATTAGCTAATTTTTTTATTGGCTTTCATGAGCTTGCACCTATTGATTTCTCTGTTCCCACTGAGGTTTTTCATAAGTTGTGGCAGATCAGCAGCATTGCCAGGAGAATATGGTCTTCTTAGTCCTTTGTCTGTATAACGTGCTGTCATATAGACATTCTAAAGCCAATGGGTATATGAAAAATAGGTAGCCTTTGTGAATTTAGATCCTGACTCTTCAAGAGATAATATCCTGAATACCTCTGGACAGGTAATTTTATAACATAGCTAATGAAATGTAAACTTTATACCTGTTTGCTTGTATGAGTCCTGTACACAGCCCAGGCAAGGCCCTGGAAATTTTACATTCATAATCAGTGTCATTTTTCTTCAGAGAACCCAATCCACATTGTATAGACATTAGAGCCTACAAATCCTGAAATTCTCCTTGTCTTAGAGTGAAATATTATCTATTAGATGTTATTCTGAGCATTGTGATAATTAGGGATTGTATGAAAGAAGTGATAAAGTGACGTCTTCCTCCCCAGTTCACTTTCGTATCCTGAATGTAAGAAATCTAAGAATGTACTGTGAAGCTGGGTATATGTGGTGGGGGAGGTGAGGAAGTGGAATTATACCAAGCCTAACAGAGCATCTCGAAAGGAAGATTTTGTCTAGAATTACCCCTAACTTTTGTTCGCTTTGTTCAAAACCAGGGGAGCAGAAGAGTGGAAGGTAGGAAAGAGATCCTACTCATAAATCCAGAGACTATTGGGACTGCTTAGGCGTTGGCCATCTATATGATATTAACCATTTTCTTCTGTAAGAGTTAGGAAATGTTATTCTTTTGCTGACACTTTTTTCTTGTGGCATCAGTTATCTTGCCCAAATCTATTTTTCACTACTTTAAAATTATTTTTAAGCTGTATAAATGTTGATGAGTAGCATTATGTGATTGGGATCGTCTAAATGTCAGACTGAGAGTTTGGTAAACATAAGAAGAGGAAACTAGGCTGGATACGGTGGCTCACGCCTGTAATCCCAGCATTTTGGGTGGCCGAGGCGGGTGGATCACCTGAGATCAGGAGTTCGAGACCAGCCTGGCCAACATGGCAAAAACCCATCTCCACTAAAAATACAAAAATTAGCCAGGCATGGTGGTGAGCGCCAGTAATCCCAGCTACTCGGGAGGCTGAGGCAGGAGAGTCACTTGAACTTGGGAAGCGGAGGTTGCAGTGAGCTGAGATCAGGACATTGCACTCCAGCCTGGGCAAGAGAGCAAGACACAAAAAAAAAAAAAAAAAAAAAAAAAAAAGGCGGGCTGTGGAGTGGGGGGAAAACTAGCTAAATCTCTTATTTAGCTTGGATTAAATGGGAAGTAGTTCTAACAAATCCTAAGGATGAAAACATATTTTCTAACATACTCTAATTAACTTTGTAGTTTTAGTTCGCTCAGTTTATCCCTTTCCTGAAAAGTATTAAAGGGAATGCTTAGAACCTGAGAATTCTGGGCTGGGCACAGTGCCTCACACCTGCAATCCCAGCACTTTGGGAGGCCAAGGCAGGCAGATCACTTGAGGTCAGGAGTTTGAGACCAGCCTGGCCAACATGGTGAAACCCCGTCTCTACTAAAAATACAAAGGAAAATTAGCCAGATGTCATGGTAGGCGCCTCTAATCCTAGCTATTTGGGAGTCTGAGGCAGAAGAATCACTTGAACCCAGGAGGTAGAAGCTGCAATGAACTGAGATTGGACCACTGTACTCCAGCCTGGGCGAAGGAGTGAGACTATGTTTCAGAAAAATAAAATAAAATAAAGGAAAAGAGAAGGAAGGAAGGAAAGAGGGAAGGAAGGAAAGAGGGAAGGAAGGAAATGGGAATTCTGCTAGGAAGAAAAAAAGGTTTTTTTTGTAGTCAGGCATGGTGGCTTACGCTTGCAATCCCAACACTTTGGGAGGCCGAGGCGGGCAGATCACAAGGTCAAGAGATCGAGACCATCCTGGCCAACACGGTGAAACCCCGTCTCTACTAAAAATACAAAAATTACCTGGGTGTGGTGTGGTGTGTGCCTGTAGTCTCAGCTACTCAGGAGGCTGAGGCAGAAGAATCACTTGAACCTGGGAGACACAGGTTGCAGTGAGCCAAGATCACACCACTGCTCTCCAGCCTGGTGACAGAGCGAGACTCTGTCTCAAAAAAAGAAAAGTCTCCATTGGAACTGCTTTGATGTAAAAAGTTACTAGAATTTAACTGTATGCTGCTAAGACCATTTACTTTAGGGAAGCCTTTCTTGACTCTTCTGTCCTCCGCACCCCTGAGTTAGAAATCTGTTTCTCCTGTTTACCCTCTTTTGTACTAACTTCCAACTCTCAGTTATATCTTTACTGTAATGTTGTACTGTGATCATTTATCTTCTGGACTATCTTTTCCACTAAACTGACAGTTTGGTGCATTTTCATTTCATTACCTAACAGTGCCTAGCACACAGGGGTATTCATGAATTTTTTAAATAAGAATGAATGATAGTGTTGTCAGACAGCCCAGTATAATATCACAGTCTATGAGTAGACATGTACATCGGAGGATAGAGTCACTGATTAGTAATAAAAAGAAGAAGGAAAAACACACAGAATTCAATAAATGTTACACTCACGTACTCAGAAAGCTGACTAGGAAGTCAGGTCATTGACAGACAAATATTTTTTACTTTGCCTAAATTAAGACTTTTACCAACAACAGTGAACAAGATACCTCATGGTAAGGAAAAAATATATAGTCTTTATAAATTGATAATACACAACTTTCAATGCTTTTAAAAATAATTGGAACTGGTCAATAAGGTAATGAAAGAAAATTGGTAAGAATTACTTAAAAGTTAAAGTGTGAGAGGACTGCTTGAGACCAGGAGTTTGAGATCAGCCTGGGCAAAACAGCGAGACCCTGTCTCTCCAAAAGTAAATAACAATTAAAAATAATTAGCCCCCGTCTCTAAAAAAATTTAACAAATAATTAGCTGGGCATAGTGTCGCACACATGTAGTTTCAGCTACTTGGGAGGCTGAGGTGGGAGGATCACCTGAGTCCAGGAGTTTGAAGTTGCAGTGATCTCAAGACCCCACCTCCAAAAAAAAAAATTAAAGAAAAAAAATAAACAGCCAAGCACAGTGGCTCATGCCTGTAATCCCAGCACTTTGGGAGGATGGGCAGGCAGATTACCTGAGGTTGGGAGTTCGAGACCAACATGACCAACATAGAGAAACCCTGTCTCTACTAAAAACACAAAATTAGCCAGGCTTGGTGGTGCATGCCTGTAATCCCAGCTACTCAGGAGGCTGATGCAGTAGAATCACTTGAACCTGGGAGGTGGAGGTTGTGGTGAGCTGAGATCACGCCATTGCACTCCAGCCTGGGCAACAAGAGTGAAACTTCATCTCAAGAAAAAATAAATAAATAAAAATAAAAATAAAGAGGGAGAAGAAGTGTTAACTCAAAAACTTAGGAAAAGGGGCTGAGTGTAGTGGATCATGCCTGTAATCCCAGCACTTTGGGAGGCTGAGACAGGAGGATTGCTGAGCTCAGGAGTTCAAGACCACCCTGGATAACATAGTGAGCCCCCTGTCTCTACAAAAAATTTGAAAAATTAGCCAGGTGTGGCAAGGTACTGTGCCTCATGCCTGTAATCCCAGTACTTTGGGAGGCTGATCTGGAAGCCTCCAGATCAGCTTGAGTCCAGGAGTTCAAGACCAGCCTGGGCAACATGGCAAAACTCCATCTCTACAAAAAGTACAAAAAAAATTAGCCTGGCATGGTGGCACACGCCTGTAGTCCCAGCTACTTGGGAGGCTGAGGTTGGAGGATCGTTTGAGCCCAGAAGGCAGAAGTTGCAGTGAGCTGAGATTGTGCCACTGAACTCCAGCCTGGGTGAAAAAATGAGACTCTGTTTCAAAACAAAAAAAATTAGCCAGGTGCGGTGGCAGGCACTTATGGTCCTAGCTACTTGGGAGGCTGAGGTGGGAGGATCACTTAAGCCCAGGAGGCTGAGACTGCAGTAAGCCATGATTGCACCACTGCACTTCAGCCTGGGTGACAGAGGGAGACTCTGTTTAAAAAAAAATAAAAACTTTAGAAAAAGGGTGAAAAAGTTATCTGCCTATATATATTTTTTAAATCTTCCAATCCTCTTCATCAGTATATGAATTGAACAGATTTGCCTCCTGCCATGGAGACTAGCCACAGAGATGACACCTCAAAGATCTGCACTTTCCAGTATTCATGTCCCTTGTTTTGTCTCCTCCCTTCGTGAGTCAGGGCCAGCCCTGAGTGACCAACAGAATCCAGTGAAGTGATGTTGCGTGGCTTCTGAGGCTACACCATAAGAAGCCTTGCAGCTTCCGCACTGGTCTCACGAAACACTCACTCTTGGAGCCCTGAGCACAATATATGGAGTTCAACTACCCTAAGGCCACCTTGTAAGAGAGACTGCGTGGAGAGGCTCTGAGATTTCGTGTAGAATGATTCCTGGCCAGCACCCCAGCCATTTGAGTCATTCCAGCTGAGGCCTCAGATGTACTGTGGAACAGAATTGAGTTGTCCCCACCAAGTCCTGCCTAAAAGGCAGGTTCATGAGTAAAAGAAAAATTAAGTAATTGTTGCTTTAAGTGATTAAGTTTCAGGTGGTTTGTTATGCAGCAATAGATGACTGAAACACTCCTCCTTCACTTGATGTGAAGTATCTCCTTAGGTGAGTACAGAGTAAGGATGTGTCAGGTTAACTCAAACATAGGGAATTTTCCAGTCATCATTGCTGGGGTAATTGACTTATTCATGCTGTAGAGATACACTGCTTCAGGACTGTCCTCTTATTTATTTATTTATTTGAGAAGGGGGTCTCATTCTGTCGCTCAGGCTGGAGTGCAGCGGCGCGATCTAGGCTTACAGCATCCTCTGCCTCCTGGGTTTAAGCAATTCTCCCACCTCAGCCTCCCGAGTAGCTGGATTACAGGGGTGCGCCACCACGCCTGGCTAATTTTTGCATTTTTAGTATGTTTAGTCGTTTCACCATGTTGGCCAGGCTGGTTTCAAACTCCTGACCT
Organism: Cacajao melanocephalus; assembly: GCA_963573385.1. Taxonomy (NCBI): domain Eukaryota; kingdom Metazoa; phylum Chordata; class Mammalia; order Primates; family Pitheciidae; genus Cacajao; species Cacajao melanocephalus. The sequence continues at coordinate 41,368 of CAUYLG010019933.1, forward strand.
CAGGTGATCCACCCACCTCGGTCTCCCAAAGTGCTGAGATTACAGGCATGAGCCACCGCGCACAGCCAGGACTGTGTTCTGAGAAGTAACACTTCTGTGGTTAAGACTCAGGGGACCCAGAGCCATCTCTGGAGCTTGTGGCCAGGTGTAAACCACAACTCAACATTTAAATATAGATGAATATGTACATTAAGCTGAACATGAAGGGCTGCCTTCTATAGAAAAGAAGTCACAAGAGTATAAACAGCAGGAGTGCAGGCAGAAGAAGCAACCAACTTCTACCTGAACTCTGCAGAGTTAGAGTTCCCTTTTCAGGACCTGCTTCCCACCCATATTTGTAACACCCATGTTTGGAATTCATGCCTGCAGCTGCAGCAATGTGACCAAGGTGCACACCAATCCAGAGCCAATGTAGTGACTAGTGACCGAAACACTCCTCCTTCACTTGATGTGAAGTATTTCTAGGTGAGTGATATGATTATCTCCCTTGAGAGTTTGAGACTAGCATGCCCTTGGACAGAAAGGCCATGAGGAATCAGGGTGGGATAGCTGTTGTCAGCCATGTAAATGCTGATGAGTAAGTAGAGAGCTGGTTTGCAAATATAAGTAGTGATGAGAATTCATGGGGGCAGGTGAAAAAGAGAGGGGGAAGAAAAAAGAATAACAGAGAAAGAAAAAGGATGAGACAGCACTAGTACTAGTTCTGTTCATTAGCTTTCTAGTCCCCAGTTCTTAACATTTAATTTAATTTTCTTGCCCGGGCACAGTGGCTCACGCCTGTAATCCCAGCAGTTTGGGAGGCCAAGGCGGGCGGATCACGAGGTCAAGAGATCGAGATCATCCTGGCCAACATAGTGAAACTCCGTCTCTACTAAAATACAAAAATTAGCTGGGCGTGGTGGTGCATAGTCCCAGCTACTCAGGAGGCTGAGGCAGGAGAATTGCTTGAATCCAGGAGGCAGAGGTTGCAGTGAGCCGAGATTGCGCCACTGCACTCCAGCCTGGCACCTGGCAACAGAACGAGACTGTCTCAAAAAAAACCAAAATTTCTTTTTGTAATTTTATTTTTGGTCAAGAGTGATGGTGAGATGGGAATGAACAGAAAGGGGACTTTATCTTCACTTTTAAGGGTCCCTGAAAAGATCACTGTTGGATATAGGTTTTATTGTAGGTTTGAGCTTTTCTCGTTAATGAATACTTCAAAATCGTGAGAGTTTCAGAGGCTGTTTCTCTAAAATTCATTTTGTTACATTGTTTGTTGATTAAGAGGAATAGCATCACTGTGGGACGGAGTTCCCATAGGCATCAGAAGGCAAAGGCAGATACTTCTTTATTTCAGATGAATGAGAGCGGAACAAACTTAAGACAGGAGGAGGCACTGGGAAACAGGCTCCGGGTTTTTCCAGTCCCTGCTCAGCCACTCTCATCGTGACCACAGATTCATCCCTTCACCTCTCTGGATCTCTGCTTCCTCTGTTATACTATGTGGTGGTCACAGTTATATAGTTATATCTGGTCATGGATATTTTATAATCATAGATTATTTTATAAATTTTATCTATGATTATAAAATATCTAATGAGGACCTTATCCAAAAACATCTTCACATAAAACTTTCATCTCACTCTGAAGGAGAAAATGTGTGCACTGGGTAAAGACTCTATTGCCTAAGATCTGGAACTTAAATTTGCAGTAATTTCTAATACTTAAGCACATGTACTTTTCTTCCCGATTGTGCAACAAAGGACAGGAAATGAAAAGGGGAACATTCTTCAGGTTCAAATTAAGTCCACCAGGCGCAGTGGCTCACCCGTGTAATCCCAGCGCTTTGGGAGGCTGAGGCGGGAATATCACTTGAGGTCAGGAGATCAAGACTAGCCTGGCCAATATGGTGAAACCCCGTCTCTACCAAAATTACAAAAATAAGCCGGTCATGGTGGCTTGCACCTGTAGCCCCAGCTACAGGAGGCTGAGGCAGGAGAATTGCTTGAACCTGGAAGGCGGAGGTTGCAGTGAGTGGAGATTGTGCCGTTGCACTCCAGCCTGGGTGACAGAGCGAGACTCCATCTCAAAAAAAAAAAAAAAAGAAAAAGAAGTCGGAGGCTCATTTAGGATACAAACTAGATGTGAATAAGTGTGGGAAATTTAAAACATAACCAAATTTGAACCTCAAGTGATCAGCATTTGATGTCCTACTGAGATGTCAAAATACTATTTCTCAGAGAAACTGACTTACCTTCCTTTTCTATTACATAGGCAATGCATGTGTATTGCAGTAAAATTCGACCCACGTATAACAAATATTAATATTTGGTGTGTATATTTTTAAATATATTCTGACAAATCCTATGTCATTTGCTTAGAACAGATCTGATTGTTCATATGCAATGCTTATGTCCTCAATGAGGCTATAAACTCCATGAGGAACACTCCTTTACCATACATCCACATGACTCCTACCCCCACAGTTCTGTCAGTTTCTTTGGGAAGGGATGGGGGAAACTCTATAAATGCTTCCCTCACTAACACCCATGCATTCATTCATTCATTCACTTAATAAAGGTTGCAATGAGCACCTAGTATGGACTTGGGCCAGGTGTCAGGGATTCAAAGGTACATCCACCCCTCCCCTTTTTTTGAGACAGAGTCTCCCTCTGTCGCCCAGGCTGGAGTGTAGTGGTGCTATCTTGGCTCACTGCAACCTCTGGCTCCTGGGTTCAAGCGATTCTCCTGCCTCAGCCTCCCCGAGTAGCTGGGACTACAGGCATACACCAACATGCCCAGCTAATTTTTGTATTTTCAGTAGAGATGGGTTTTTGCCATGTTGGCCAGGCTGGTCTCGATCTCTTGACCTCATGATCCGCCTGCCTTGGCCTCCCAAAGTTCTGGGATTACAGGTGTGAACCTGTAATGATATATTTCACTGCTGAATTTTCTCAATTACTATGAGAATTACATACTTTACAGTATGTCTTAAAGGGGATGCACCTTTGGGCTGTAGTCCCAGCAGGCATGAACCTATGAACCAAAGTATGTAATTACTTTCTCAGGAAAGTCACAATTCGAATAGGGAAACGATACACAATTAACTATTTTACTAAGTACTTATGCAATTTTAGAACCATATGTGAAAGTCTTAAGAAAACACAGAAGGCGGCCAGGTGCTGTGGCTCCTGCCTGTAATCCCAGAACTTTGAGAGGCTGAGGCAGGATGATCGCTTGAGCCCAGAAGTTCAAGACCAGCCTGGAAAACATAGCAAGACCATATATATATATATATATATATATATATATATATATATATATGCTGGTGGTACTTGCTTGTAGTTCCAGCTATTCAGCAGGGAGGCTGAAGCAGGAGGATCGCTTGAGCCCAGGAAGTCAAGGTTGCAAGGTTGCAGTGAGTTGATTGTGGCACTGCAGCCTGAGTGACACAGCGAGGCCCTGTCAAAGAAGGACGAAAGAGAAAGAAAGAAAGAAGAGAGAGAGAGAAAGAAAGAAAGAAAAAATAAAAAGCACAGAAGAGGATTGGGAGGTTATGGGGTACAGTTATTGAGGGGGTGACCCTGGGCAGGCAATGAGGGGGCGGTAGGAAGGGTGATAAGGGGAGAAGAGGATTTAGGAATACAAATTTCAGGGTCTTTTTGTGTCCGCAGGAATTTCTGTTCCCTCACAACTTTCATCATAAGATAAATCTAATGTTCGACTAGAGACCGCTCCCGCGCCTTGAACTTGCAAATTTATGAATTAGTGGCAAAAAAAACTGGATGCTGAGCCTGGCCTCCCACCAGCAAGAGAGCCCAAGTCCCAGGGGGGGCGGGGCCAAGGGCGGGCCGGGCCAGAGCTGTGGGCGGGGTTGGCGGGGTTGCGCCAGAACCGGCCCGCCCCGCCGCTAGGGGCTGACGCAGAAGCCAGGCGTGGATTGGTGTGTGAGTACGTCGGCCTCTCTTCATAGGCCGCGCATAGCCACTCAGAGGCTTTAATTGGCTTAAGAGGCGCTGAGCGTTCATTGGCTGGGCTGGGTCGTCAGGGCGACGAAAAAGGGGAAGGGGTGCTAGGCCCGGCGGGCAAACTGAGGCTGCGGACTGTTGGGTGGTTCCGTGGGGCGTTGTCGGGAGATCTGCGGAGCCGGGTGCCCAGGGTTCACGCCACACTCCAGGAGGTGCCTGAGCGAGTGAGCCGGCCAGCGAGCCCCGCGGGTTGGGACCATGGGCTGCTTCTTCTCCAAAAGACGGAAGGCTGACAGGGAGTCGCGGCCCGAGAACGAGGAGGAGCGGCCAAAGCAGTACAGCTGGGATCAGCGCGAGAAGGTAATGAAAGTCGTGTAGCCGCCGTCTCGGCCTCCCTGAGCCGCTCCGCCAGGGTCCCTTATGGCCCGAGGCCACTGAGGGGGCCGACCCTACAGCTGCCGCACTCTGTTGAACGCAGGTAGCTGAAGTCCGGGTGCACGACTTTGTGGGACTCGGAGGCGTGAAGTACAGCGCTAGCGAGGGCGCCTGGAGGGTTGTGGAGCTCCGGAAGGAGTCTTAGAGTTCGTTGTCTTGCTAGACAGACCCACCCGGCAGCTTTCTCGGGCTCCGAACCCGGCTTTGCTCTGACTTCCTGTCGGAGATGATCTATTCGAGAGAGGGAAAGAGCCGAGAACGCCCTGTATCTCAAATCACCTGGTTTCACCCACTGGCAGCGCCAGGCGGGGTTTTGTCCAGTCCTCGAGTTATGTATAGGGGACTGATTCTCATCTCTTCCGGGGCTTAATGTGCTGTGGCTGTTATCTCTTTTGTCTGTCCTCCCCGGTAAATCTCTTTAGTGCCTCATGATATATTTCACTGCTGAATTTTCTCAGTTACTAAGTGGACTGTTTAATGTACGGCTTTATTCGCCCTCCACTTCCAGTTATCCGAAAGAAATAATGACTATCGAATCAGTCTTGGAATGTGTATTAAGACTGTAAGGTGAAAATAAGCGGCATAAACCAGGTAGTATTTTACTGCTGGTTTAAATGAATGAAAACGTCCTTATTTTCACTTTTGTATATAGCCAGAAACCAAAAAACTTTGAAAACGTCCATTAGTCTTACACAAAACACACTTGGTCATACATTTCATAATAGTTCCTCTTTCTACATAGTTCTTCATTTGTGCCTACTAAAATACTTTGATAGACTTACCAGTTATTACTCCCAAACAAAATAAGGGATTTTTCAAATGAGTATTATGAACAGTTAACTCCTTGCTTAAGGCAACATATATTTACCCAAGAATACTTTATAGTAAACGTATTGACGTTTTGGAGTCATAGAACTTGCTGCATGATTTCCAATCCCCAAGAGAATGTATTCAGGTAAGCTCCGGTCTCGAAGAGTCAGAGTTAAGAAATTGAAAGCTTTTTGCAGTTTTTCTCAGCCCTATCTTTCTGCCCTTACTTCTGATACACACCCTTCTTGGGTCACGCAGTACATTCTCTCTTAGTCATACTCGATAGCAGCATTTTATAATGTAGGGGAAGAAAGTACTGTGCTGTGTGTTTCACAAGAAGATTGCACCTGCCGTTTAACGTTTGATAGATGGTTTTTTAAAAATCACTAACAATGTTCTTTTAGCTTGAACTGTCTGCCACAGAGAAAGTCGTATATTTCATTTTTATTTTAGTTTCTTCTTTTGAACCCAGGCTACATCTAAATTAAATAAAATGTCTTTGTTTTTTATTTATAGTAGTCTTGGTTGCCTATGTATGACTCATCGTTTCACAATAAATCGTTTTACAGTTAACGTTTATTAACATCATGTTTGGGTTAGTTGGGATTTCTCATGTTAATCCTTCTTTTAGATAAGTGGGTGTGTACTGGTTTATTTTTCTTCTTTTGCCCATTGGCTGAGTAAATGCATTGAGAAATATAATACTGGACACCAACATCTAAGCTTTTTCCTTACAAATGAGTGTGTAGTAAACTTTCAATTGTAGGCACTGTTTTGAGCTTACAGAGAACATTTTTTTTTTTTTTTTTTGAGAAACTACTAAGTTCTGTAGTTGTAGAGATGTAAGAGATGTTACTGGATATGTGAAATAAGCTCATGCTTCTGGATGTGTGTATAATAAATGTCAAAGTCTTGATCAACTCAATGAATCAAAATGAGAATTTCTAACCAAATGAGCATTATATTCTGAAAACAACCCAATTTTAAAATCTTTTGGACTATTAAAGAGAATTACCAGGTTACGTTTTGAGACAATGCAGATACCACATTTCCCAACATAGCTTTTTCTTTTCGGATTTTTTTTCTCTTGGAATTACTAGGAATTCTTTCTAAGGTGCCTCATTTAAGATAGCTTGTTAAATTTTATACAATTTAAAATATTTTTTTCTAGGACCAGGCATGGTGACTCATGCCTGTAATCCCAGCACTTTGGGAGGCCAAGGCTGGTGGCTCTCTCGAGTCCAGGAGTTCCAGACCAGCCTGGGCTACATGGTGAAACCTCATTCCTACTAAAAATACAAAAATTAGTGGGGCATAGTGGCGCACACCTGTATTCCCAGCTACTCGGGAGTCTGAGGTGGGAGGATCACCTAGCCCAGGACTTAGAGGCTGTAGTGAGCCATGATTGGGCCACTACACTCCAGCCTGGGCAACAGAGTGAGACTCTGAAAAAAATAAATAAATAAAATATGTTTTTCTAGTTCCTTGCCTCCCATGAGGTTAATTTGGGCTAGTGTGCCAATGTTCTGTATTACTCCAATGATACTTTTACTGAGCATCGTCTTGCTTGCTCCTAGAAGATTTCAGTTGTACCTTAAAAGGGACAGAATGCAAATATAGCCCAGAGAACATAAATGAGATATGATGTATGCATATTAATAGAAATGATTTGTATTAAAAGTTTAGGCTTCTGGAATGCGAACATGGATTATAGCATAGACAGTTTTAAAGTTCTATCAGACAATTACCATTCAACTTGTAAGACTTTTAAGTGTAAAAACAAAATGGGTTGTCTGAATAATTTCCTTGCAACTTGGAAAAGGGTGTTTATATTTTTCCTTAGGTTGTGTAATCAGAGTATCTTTTTTTTTTGAGATGGAGTCTCTGTTGTCGCCCAGGCTGGAATACAGGTGGCGTGATCTCGGCTCACTGCAACCTCTGCCTCCCGGATTCAAGTGATTCTCCAGCCTTAGCCTCCTGAGTAGCTGGAATTACAGGCATGCACCACCATGCCCAGCTAATTTTTGTATATTTTTTAGTAGAGACAGGGTTTCACCATGTTGGCCAGGCTGGTCTTGAACTCCTGACCTCAGATGATCTGCCCGCCCCAGCCTCCCAAAATGCTGAGATTACAGGCATGAGCCATTGCGCCCAGCCTAGAGTATCTTTATTGAGGGGCACCCCTTGGGTTTTGGGATTTGAGTTGTGTAATTGGGTCAGCCTTAGGGGACTGAAGCTGAGAGAAATTATCTCAGAAAGAATGTTTGGGGACTAAGCATTGTCATAGCAACTGACGTAGTCAACAGTGTAAGAAGCTCATGTTCTATTGCTGCTGACTTTGAAAAAGAAGAAAGTTTACTATACAATTCCTACACTGATGTGATGAGAAATATTTTTGGATTGTAAGACTTGTGTTTACATTATTTCAAAAGAAATGTTTTTGTCCTTACCTGTATGTTGCCACCCATAGGTAGGCAAATTATTCAGTATATATGTACTCAAACACCAAGTAAGACTCAATTATATTAAGACGTATCCCTGCCCTGCAAGAGTTTACTGGCTTTCTGGAGTTAAAACAGGAAATATTTAAGTACACATGAGGTGAGGAAAAGTGGTACAGAAAAGTGGTTTTCATCTTCCAGTTATTCATGCCCATACTCTTCCTCCTAGATAATAGAAATGAGGATTAACTCTCTAAACAATGATGGCTTAAGTATGAAAATTGTGATTTGAGTATGGACAACACATGTTGTATCTGTTATATTTGCCTCATATTCAAAAGAAATAATACTAAACAAAAACCTTATGCCAGAAATTCAACTGTCTATTGTGTAACTTTGGATAAAGCAGCCAATTTGTGTACTTCACGTTCCTCAGCTATGTAGTAGAAGAATGCTAAAGATTTCTCTACTGTTTAGTAAGGTTAAGGCCTGTTCTGAAGAAGAGGTTTCAGATAATAATGGTCACCTTGAGGAAAGAACTTAAACCAGAGGTTGGGCATGACAGAACTGGTTTTAATATAAGGCGGATCATAATTCCCAGAGTTGGTCATCAGTGGAAGGGGTAGCTTTGTTGCGGACCTGATCTTCTTGTTAGTCAAAACTTTTGGACAGTTGGGGTGATCATCTGCTAGAAAGAAGTGTCTGCACTGAGTAGGAGGAGGCTAGATACTGTTTTTAGCCTTCTTTTAAGTATGAAAAGTATTCTAGTTACCCATTGCTGTGTACCAAACCACCCTAAAACTTAATGACTTCAAATAATGGCACATATTTTGTTCACAACTCTTTAATTTGTGTAAGGTTAAGCAGGGTGACTCTGCTTAATGTGGTATGAGCTGTGACAGTTTTCAAGATGGCTTGACCACCTAGCTGGCTGGCAAGTTGATGCTGGTTTTGGGCTGAGAGCTCAGCTGGGGCCTCTCCATGTAGCCCTGGCTTCCTAACAGCGTGATGGCAGGGTTCCAAGGGCAAGCATCCTAAGAGAGACTGGCAGAAGCTGCATGATTTTTTCTAACTAGATTCTTAAGTGAATTCTTAAGTCACTTAATTGGACTTAATTTGAATGTGGCAGAAGTAATGCTGAGGCAGTCACAAATGCCCACCCAGTTTCAAGAGGAGGTGACCTCTTAATGGGAGGAGTGTCAAAGAATTTGCCAGTAGGTTTTAAATCTTCTACATAAAGTTGTTTAAAGGATATAACTAGCTCTTTGTTTATTAACTTTAAAAAATAGCTTTTTAGAAATATAATTCATATGCCATACAATTTACCCATTTAAAGTATATAATTCATTCTAACTGTATTTTTTTTTGAGGTGGGGTCTCCCTCTGTTGCCCAGGCTGAAATGTAGTGGTATGATCTCAGCTCACGGTAACCTCTGCCTCCTGGGTTCAAGCGATTCTCTCACCCCAGCCTCATGAGTAGCTGGGATTACAGTCACGTGCCACCATGCCCAACTAATTTTTGTATTTTTTAGTAGAGATGGGCTTTTGCCACGTTGGCCAGGCTGGTCTCGAACTGCTGGCCGCAAATGATCGGTCTGCCTCAGCCTCCCAAAGTGCTCGGATTACACTTTATTTCAGAACTAGTAACTTGCAAAATTATGATGGAGCCACCGTGCCTGGCTATTTAACTGTATTTTTGTACTCATTAACCACCCAGTCTTCATCCTCTCTTCCCCGCTACCCACCACAGCCAACTATTGTTGATAATAATTTATTGTATATATATTTTTTATCTTTTTATTTTTTGAAAGGAAGAAAAAGAGAGAAAAGAAGGAAGAAAGAAAATGAAAGAAAGAAAAAGAAAGAATAAAAGAGAGGAAGAAAGAGGAAGAGAAAGAGGGAGAGAGAACGGGATTCTTGTTCTATTGCCCAGGCTAGAATGCAGTCTAAAAATGGACATTAAAAACCTCTTTTATGCCAATAATTGTGCTTAACAATGGAGACAGGAAGGAATAAGGG
>CAUYLG010019935.1:0-38467 GCA_963573385.1 Cacajao melanocephalus
CATTCTAGCCTGGGCAATAGAACAAGAATCCCATTCTCTCTCCCTCTTTCTCTTCCTCTTTCTTTCTCTCTTACATTCTTTTTTTTTCTTTCTTTCACTCTTTCTTTCTTCTTTTCTCTCTTTTTCTTTCTTTCAAAAAAATAAAATAAAATAAATAAATAAAAATAAAATCAAGGTAATTTATAAAGGGAAGCGGTTTAATTGACTCATAGTTCATCATGGCTAGGGAGGCCTCAGGAAACTTACAATCTTGGCGGAAGGTGGAGGGGAAGCAAGACACCTTCACAAAGCAGCAGGAAGGAGAAATGCCAAGCAAAGGGGGAAATGCCCTTTATAAAGCCATCAGATCTAATGAGAACTTACTATCATGATACTGTTATCATGATTCAGTTACCTCCCACTTAGGTATTTTGATCTGACTATTGGCATTTAGACTTGTTTTTCCTTTTGTGAGTTTGGCTTATTATCTATGTGCTTTTCTCCTCTAAGAACTTTGTAAGCCCTAAAACTAGCCAGGCCTCCCAGGGGCCCTAGGTGCATCTCTAGCCTCCAGTCAAGAGTAAAATAAGCTGGGGTAAAAGGAGGAAAAAACTTCCATTTTTTTTCCTTAACTCCCAGAAAAAAGACTATTAAGTAACATTTCTTGACCATATCTTCTTGTGCCTCAGAGTAAGAAAGGAAGACCCCAGGGGTCCCTTCCCACAACAGGTAGGGATTATGAGAACTACAATTCAAGATGAGATTTGGGTGTTGACACAGACAAACTATGTCAGCTCCTTTTTGGCCTTTCTGGCTCATAGGGCTCTAGGAGTCCCACTATGCTGCACAACTTCAGGGAGTACCCATTCACATTGCAAGTTACATGACTGGCATCTCCTGAAGTTGACCAGTGCACAGTCTGTGTAGCTGTATACAGCAGCCTTAGCTTTCTTAGGGGACCATTAATGAAAACTGAGAAGCAGGGGAGAAGATAAAAGTTATCATGAGCTGCTGATTATAGGTTTCCCAACAGCCAGGCAAGACAGAAATTATACCAAGAACAATAGTTGGGCTTCATGCTAGATATCATTAAAAACTTTCTTAATCTGAGGCATGAGAAGATACTGTCAAGAAATGTTACATAATAGTCTTTTTTGAAGAGTTAAGGGGAAAAAATGGAAGTTTTTCTTTTCCTAGCTGAGTTGAGTACAGTGCTGACTGGAGGCAAAAGATGCACGTAGGGCCCCTGGGAAGCCTGCCTAGTTTTAGGGCTTGCAAAGTTTTTAGAGAAGAAAAATACTGATATGGTTTGGCTGTGTCACCACCCAAATCTAATATTGAATTGTAACTCTCATGATTCCCAGGTGTCCTAAGAGAGACTTGATGGAAGGTGATTGAATTATGGGGGAGGGTCTTTTTCCTGTGATGTTCTCAAGATATTGAATGAGTCTCATGAGATCTGATGGTTTTAAAGTGGAGTTCCATGCTGGGCGCAGTGGCTCACACCTGTAATCCCAGCACTTTGGGAGGCCAAGGTGGGCGGATCATGAAGTCAGGAGTTCAAGACCAGCCTGATCAACATGGTGAAACCCTGTCTCTACTAAAAATACAAAAATTGGCTTAGCGTGGTGGTAAGCTTAAACCCGAGAGGTGGAGGTTGCAGTGAGCCAAGATTGAACCACTGCACTCCAGCCTGGTTGACAGAGCCAGACTTCATCTCAGAAAAAAAAAAAAAGTTTCCCTGCACAAGCTCTCTCTTTTCTTGTCTGCTACCACATTGTGAGGCCTCCCCAGCCACATGGAACTGTAAGTCTATTAAACCTCATTCTTTTGTAAATTGCCTAGTCTTGGTATGTCTTTATCAACAGCGTGAAAAAGGACTAGCACAGTAAATTGGTACTGGGAGTGGGGCATTGTGGTAAATACCCAAAAATTTGGAAGCAACATTGAAACTGGTAACAAGCAGAGGTTAGAGCAGTTTGGAAGGCTCAGATGAAAACAAGAAAATGTGGAAAAGTTTGTAACTTCCTGGAGACTTGTTGAATGGCTTTGGCCCAAATGCTGATAATGATATGGGCAATGAAATCCAGACTGAGATGATCTCAGATAGAGATGAGGAACTTGTTGGGAACTAGAGCAAATGTGGCTCTTGTCATGTTTTACCAAAGAAATTGGTGGCATTTTGCCCCTGCCCTAGAGATTTGTGGAATGCTTAAATTGAAAGAGATGATTTAGGGTATCTGATGGAAGAAATTTCTTAGCAGCAAAACATTCAAGAAGTGACTTGGGTGCTATTAAAGGCATTGAGTTTTGAAAGGGAAACAGGGTATAAAAGTTCAGAAAATTTGCAGCCCGACAATGCGATAGAAAAGAAAATTTCATTTGCTGAGGAGAAATTCAAGCCTGTACAGAAATTTGCATTACTGATGAGGAGCCAAATGTTAATCACCACAACTATGGGGAAAATGTCTCCAGGGCATGTCAGAGACCTTTGCAGCAGCCACTCCCACCAGAGGCCTGGAGGATTAGAAGGAAAAATTGGTTTCCTGGGCTGGGGCCAGGGTCCCTCTGCTGTGTACAGTCTAGGGACTTGGTGTCCTGCATCCCAGCTGCTCCAGTCATGATTAAAAGGAGCCAAGGTACACCTGAGGCTATTGCTTCAGAGGGCGGAGGCCCCAAGCCTTGGAAACCTCCATGTGGTGTTGACCCTGTGGGTGCAAAGAAGTCAAGAATCAAGGTTTGAGAACTTCCATCTAGACTTCAGAGGATGAATGGAAATGCCTGGATGCCCAGGCAGAAGTTTGCTCCAGGGGAAGGGCCCTCATGTAGAACCTCTGCTAGGGCAGTGCAGAAGGGAAACATGGGGTCAGAGCCCCACCCAGAGTCCTCACTGGGGCATTGCCTTGCGGAGCTGTGAAAGAGGGCCACTGTCCTCCAGACCCCAGAATAATAGACCCACTTACAGCTTGTACTGTGCACCTGGAAAAGCCTCAGACACTCAATGCCAGCCCATGAAAGCAGCTGGTAGAAGTGCTATACCCTGCAAAGTCACAGGAGCTGAGCTGCCCAAGACAATGGAAACCCACTTCATGCATCAGTGTGATCTGGATGTGAGACATGGAGTCAAAGGAGATCATTTTGCAGCTTTAAGAATTGACTGACCCACTGAATTCTGCACTTGCATGGACCTTGTAGCCCCTTTGTTTTGGTCAATTTTTTCCATTTGGAACAGCTGTACTTACCCATTTCCTGTACCCCCAGAAGTAACTAACTTGCTTTTGATTTTACAGGCTCATAGGTTGAAGGTACTTGCCTTGTTTCAGAGGAGACATTGGACTGTGGACTTCTGAGTTAATGGTGAAATGAGTTAAGATTTTGGGGAACTGTTGAGAAGGCACGATTGGTTGTGAAAAGTGAGGACATGAGATTTAGGAAGGGCCAAGGGTAGAGTGATATGGTTTGGCTGTGTCCCCACCCAAATCTCATCTTGAATTGTAACTCCCACAATTCCCATGTGTCATAGGAGAAACCCAGTGGGAGGTGATTGAATAATGGGGGTGGGTCTTTTCTTTGCTCTTCTCATGATAGTGAATGAGTCTTACGAGATATGATGGTTTTAAAAACGGGAGTCTCCCTGCACAAGCTCTCTCTCTTTTCTTGTCTGCCACCATGTGATATGTGCCGTTCACCTTCTTCCATTATTGTGAGGCCTCCCCAGCCACATGGAACAGTAAGTACATTAAACCTCTTTCTTTTGTAAATTGCCCAGTCTCAGGTATGTCTTTATCAGCAGCATGAAAATGGACTAATACAAGAACCTAGATAATAAACCAAATCCTCAAAGGAAAAAAAAAGTATAAATGCCAACAGTCGGATCAAAATACCTAAAGTGGCAAACACAAGGCAATAACCAGACTAAGACAATAACCAGAATAAGTTAGACTGTAGACAAGTGCACAGAAATGGTGAGGAAATTGTCATTCTAGTGTTCCAGCTCTGTAACTGATGAGGTAGCTTTGTATAAAACTAATACTGTTAGAGAAATTTAGGCCTCCTAATATTAAAAACAAGCAACATAGGCTTTTTTTTTCTTTTTTTTTTTTTTTTTTGAGGCTGAGTCTCACTCTGTCACCCAGGCTGGAATGCAGTAGCATGATGGCTTACTGCAACGTCTGCCTCCCGGATTCAAGCAATTTTCTTTCCTCAGCCTCCTGAGTAGCTTGGATTACGGGAATGCCCCAGCATGCCCAGTTATTTTTGTACTTTTAGTAGAGACAGGGTTTTACCATGTTGGCCATGCTGGTCTCAAACTCCTGGCCCTAGGTTGTACACCCACCTCAGCCTCCAAAGGTGCTTGGGATTACCAGCATGAGTCACCACACACAGCCAGCATCATAGACTTTTATCTCAAAGGGCACACACACACACACACACACCCCCCTCAAAAGAATAAATAACCCAATGATAATTCCAAAAAGCATCTTGTTTACTGAAACTCTGATTTCTTCTTTTGATTTTCCCACCATAGAAAAAGACTTATATTTTTGTTGATTAAGGACTCATTTTCTTACAATTAGGACAATTGGGAACCCTGCGGTTTGATTCCACTGAGAAATAGTGGTAAAAGGGACACTGAGTTGGGCTAGAAAAAGGAAAAATAATGATAAGGATAAAAAAATAATATTCTAGTTGGAGCAATCATATATATATACAGATGATCCCCTACTTGTTTTGGTTCAACTTAGAATTTTTTGATTTTATGATGGTGTGAAAGCAATATGCAAATAATTTTCAATATAATTATATGATAAAAATATTGTAAGTATTTTCAAATTTATGATGTTTATCCAGATGTAACCCCTTTTTAAGTTGAGGAGCATCTGTATGTGAAACTGACAAACAACACAGGATAATGATCTAATAAATATAAAAATTAGGTTATTGTTATTAGGAGAAGAATACAGAATTTTGCTGTGTGACTGTGAACAAATCCCTTCTCTTCTCTGTGCCTTGGATTCTTAATTTCTAAAATGAAGAAATTGGATTTCAGTTTTAGAGAGACCTGCTGCCCCTGCTCTCTTTGGTACTGTAATTGGGGGCATTCTGCACTGTGCTAGTGTTGGTATAGACCCCTGGGATCTTGCTCAGGAGATGCATGGGCAGTTCAGTGCTCTTTGACAAAGATAAATAGGAGACAAAATCATTAAACAAAAACTAGTTCTGTATAACTTAAGACTGGTGATTCCAGAAACTGTGTGCTCTGGGAACATGAGTTACCTTTCCTTGCCTCTCCTGTAGTCCCTGTTCTTCTTCTATTTCTACCCACTCAGCATGCTCATGAGTGTGGACACACACACAAACACACACACACAACAAATGTTTCCCTTCCTTTGGATTACTGAGCTATTTAGACCAACACCTTCCAGAGCCAGGCAAGGAAATTAAAGAGCAGCACTCACCCTGGGACATCTGTGTTGTCTCAGGAGATTTATTTGGCTAAGAAGGTGATGGGAGATGGCAGCAAAACAAAATTGACCTGTAGGATTTCAATGATCCAGATGTTTGAAAAGATTGATGTGTGCAGATTTCAGTGGTCCCACTTGTAAGTGAAATTAATGAGTGGGGATTTCTATGATTTAGATTTTAGATTGAGACATTGACTACCTTCTGCAGAAGTCTGGCCTGCAGACCCTGTCTCGAGGATGGATGAATGAATGCATTCTCACACCCATTACAGTGATTCAAGTGAACTAGGGATGGTGAGCTAGGGATATAAAGTGCATTCTTTTATCTATAACTTTCCTAATATTTCTTCCTCTTTGTAATTTTTCTGTTTCTGTCTGTTTTGGTCAAGCAGTGATGTTACCACTTGTGAGTTTACTTGCTCATTATCATAAGCTAATGGGCTAAGCAGTGAGCTGTGGGCTCAAGATTAAACTTTATTAAAGCTGTTTCAAGATTTCGTAGCAGATAAACCAGGTAAGCCAAGTCACTTACTATATTTATAAGTTGAGTGGAAAAAGTTTTTGATGCTAGAACCAGGGCTTCAATTTCAACTCTTTGCGTGCCAGTAAACTTAGATTAAGTGATTGAATTATGTGGTCTTCCCTAGACTTTTCCTTATTTACCTGATCCATCAGTAAATAATGTCAAAGCATCAGGCATGGAGAAGTGCAATACTGCTTTGAATTGCTCTTTCCTTAAAGGAATCTTGATGGTATTGGGATTATAACTTAGCAATTGACTGTATAATTTATTAACATGGCAAGCTGAATATTGGTAACATGAAGTTTGAAAGGAAATCTGAAAATATCTCTGGAAGCAGAGACTCAAAGAATATACTTTAATCATGTGCTTAAAGACTTAGGCAGAACACCATAAATTTCTCCATTGACTTTGCAGGCTAAGTTTATGGACCTTAAACTGGCAAACAGTCCTGAAAACAGTGACTCACTAGCAGAGCAAAGGCTATCTCAAATCAGTCTTTTATGGATATGTTTTCACCACACTCACATACAAATTTCTTTTACTTTCTGAGAATGGGCACAACATTTTTACTTCTTAATTCAACAAACATTATTTAATTTGGCTTAAAGTTTTTCTTCACAGGATAATGTGTGGTTTTACATGCTTAGCTTTTAATTGTTCTTCAACTAATTTACGGGCATTTTTTATAGCTGATATATATATACATTTGTAGAGTCAGGGTTTTGCCATGTTGCCCAGGGTGGTTTTGAACTCCTGGGCTCAAGCAATCCTCCCTACATGGGCTCCCAAAGTGCTGGGATTACAGGCGTAGGCCACCACACCTGGCCCAATCCTTTCATTTTACAGATGGAAAAGCTAAGGCCTGATTCATAGGCCACAGAAGGGAATCGGTATTTTTTTGAAAAGTTGGGCCTTAGTGGAGTGATCCAGTCTAAAGTACTTTCTGTTCTTGTCATGGTGCCTACTTCTGAGAGTCAGAACTAAAACCCAGGCAACCTTCCTGACACCCTCCTGTGCTTTTGATGACAGACCACTTTTCACAAGAAAGAGGCCATGGGTTCTAGACAACTAAAATACTGGTTATTAGGAAGATTTAATCTCACAGAATTGACTGGAAGGACTGGAGACAGAGGAATTGGATGGAATATTGTTTCAGTAACCCAGGCTAGAGAGTAGAAAAGTCTTGACCAGGGAAACAGAAAGAAAGAGAAGAAATCTGATAAAGCAAAAGACTTGATAGGACATATTGACTGATGCTACAACACAGGATGAAGAGAAAGTGGAAAGGTTTGGAGCCAGGATTGAGTGGGAATATACAAGGATATCCTTGACAAAGGCATAGTGGTGTTGATTGCTGTGGAAAGCGACAGGGAAAAATAGAAGTACTGTCAGAGGTGTTTGAACCGGAGCTACTCCATTTTCAGTGAGGGCTAAGAAAATGAGGCTTGGACTTGCTGAGCTGGATTCTCAGATAGTTAGGTATTCCTGGCCTCTAGATATTTAGGGTTAGGGAAACAAATTAATAATGTTAACTAAACAGACCCTAACTTGGGAGTGTCTAAATATCCCGCTTTCTGGAGAACAAAGGCCTTCCTAATTTTACTTTAAAGATAATAACATTGAGGCTGGGCGTGGTGGCTCATGCCTATAATCCCAGCACTTTGGGAGGCTGAGTAAGGTGGATCAGGAGGTCAGGAGTTTGAGACCTGCCTGGCCAAGATGGTGAAACCCCGTCTCTACTGAAAATACAAAAATTAGCCAGGTGTGGTGGCAGGTGCCTGTAATCTCAGCTACTCGGGAGCCTGAGGCAGGAGAATTGCTTGATCCCAGGAGGTGGAGGTTGCAGTGAGCCGAGATGGCACCACTGCTGCACTCTAGCCTGGGCAACAGAGCAAGACTCAAAAAAAAAAAAAAAAAAAAAAAAAAGTTAAAACCACCGATTGGTGCAAAATAACGTAACAAAGAAAATTAATTCTTTATCATAAACACTTGTAGCAGAACACATCTTCCCATGTATACAAGCATTGTACCTAGGATGGATGCATTCATCCTCTTACTTTCAGGAACGTCCTACTCTGTCTATGAAGTAGCTGTCTTTACACAATTTTACTTTCTAAATAAACTTGCTTTTGCTTTGTTCTGCCAACAAGTGGTGAATTCTTTCTTGCACGACATACAAGAACCCTCTCTTGGGGTCTGGTTTGGGACCCTTTTCCTGTAACAGAACCTTATTTCAAATAAGTTATATTTGAGATGATGGAAGGGTGTACAAGTGTACATGTCCACCAGGTAGGAATTTAAGTTGCAGATTGAAGAGAGATATGAAAGTAAACAAGGCAATAAATTTTCTGAATTAGTTCAAAGGATAAAGACTGGAGCATCTGCATGGATAAAGGGATATATAAATAAAAAAGATTCAATGCTGGAAGCCAAAACAAAAAGCATCAGTCCATACATTACTGTCTGCAAATCGCCGTCACGTATACTATCTCATGGAATCCTCATAATAGCTCTTGCAGATTCCATTCATTCTCTCATTCATAAGTTCATTCAATACATATTTGAATACCTATTCTGTGCCAGTTACTGTGGATGCAACAGTTAACAATATCCTCTAAAAGGGAAATAAGATAACAAACAAATGAGAAAAGTTTGACAGGTAAGGACAAATGCTATGAAGCAAAATAAACCAAGGTAAGGAGATTAAGAGAAACAAGGGGTGCTGTTTGAAATGGGTGGTCAGGGAAGTCCTCTCTGATAAAGTGACATTTGAGTAATAACCTGAAAGAAGTGATGAAGTAAGCCACTCAATATCTGAGAGCAGAACAGTCCATGCAAAGGGGGAAAGTTAGGTTCATAGGCCCCAAGGCAGGAAGGCACTTGTGCGTTTCAAGAAGCAAGAAAGTCAGTGAGCTTGGAGTGGAGTGAGCAAGAAGGACAGAGTACAAGATTAGGCCAGAGAGAATAAGGTCATGTAGGGTCTCTGTGGGCCATTTTCAGGACTTCCAATTTTATTCTGTGTGGATTAGAAAGCCATTGGAGGGTTTGAAGTAGAAAAAACATGTAAAGCCACTTAGCTAAAGCTACAGAACTCATGAGTGACAGTGCCAGGATCCTAATCCAGGGTGTCCTGCCTCTAAGTCCACAGAGTAGTCAGAGAGGTAAGAAAGGGGAACATATACCAGGATATTCCTTCCAATCCCCTGAAAGAAAATGACTTTGGCCTCATAATTCTGGAAGTCAGATGGCCCCCATGTACATTAACCTCAAAATGAACCTCCTTTGCCCAACACTTGTCTTTTCCCTCCCTTAGGTCAGAAAGGGGAACATATACCAGGACATTCAAAAGTAAAACTACCAAGAGATGAAAATAGAATCCTCCCTTTCAGACCAGTAAACATGTGCATTCTTAACATTTGCTTGCAAAATGAAAGGTCCAAAGAGGACAGAGCATCCATGTATGCGGCTGCATAAAAAGGAATGATATTTAATGTGACTTTTCCCAGAGAGGGACTAAAAGTGACCAGATGCCTAGGGATACCCCCTCTCTGTGGTTTGGCATCTGGCCCACTCAGGGAAGTATCCCTGTTGACCCTTGTACCTTCTGCCCATCATCACCCACAGAGAAAATGAACCTCAGATGACTGAAGAATGTTTAATTCTTCACATGAAAATTTAAATAAGGTGGCCATCATCTCCCACTGGGAGGATCCCCACCTCATATTCAAAATGCAAGTGATCCACAGACTTTGGGAAAAATAATTTTCTAGAACAGGCATATCTAGGCAAATCAAATGTAAGCTGAATCTAATGTTCCCATAAAGGTAATGACATAACTGGAACTTAGAGACTTTTCCAGAAGCTTATTATCTAAATTGTTAGATAAGGTCTCCCAGAGACCTTAAAAAAAATAGAATTCCATTAATCTCATAAATCACTTTTATTTCCTGTATTGTGTAAAGAGTTCTAAAACTTTACTATTTGAATCAATTAAACAAGGCAATGCTTTAACTAATTCTATTTATTTAAGAATGGTTCCTAAAAATCAAATACCACATGCTCTCACTTGTAAGTGGAACTAAACATTGGGTACTCATGGATACAAAAATGGCAACAATAGACACCAGGGACTACCACAAGTGGGAGAAAGGGAAGGAGACAAGGGTTGAAAAAACTAACTATCGGGTACTATGCATAGTATCTGGGTAACAGAATAGTTCATACACCAAACCTCAGCATGATGAAATATACCCAAGTAACAAACTTGGACATGTACCACCGAGTGTAAAATAAAAATTAGATTAAAAAAAACTTTCCCACTTTCCCCCAACACCAGGAGAGGAATGTATCTGTAATCTGAAGCCAAAAAAAGATTTTTCTAAACCAGAAAGATCTATGGAGTTACATAGGACAAAAGCTGCTTGCTTCAAGTTTTGTGTATATGATTATGGGTACAATTAAGGGATAAAAACATAATAACAGCCGTAATGAAGCTTCATTGACTTGACAGCAACCTATAGGTCACACAAAACATTGAGTTCAATCTGTACCTACTTCTTGGGGTTACACTAACAGGAAACCCTCTGTATTAGTTCTCATGCTGCTATAAGGACATAACTGAGACTGGGTAATTTATAAAGAAAATTGATTTAATTGACTCATTGACTCACAGTTCTGCAGGGCTGGAGAGGCCTCAGAAAATGTACAATCATGGCAGAAGGGGAAGCAAACATGTCCTTCTTCACATGGTGGCAGTAAAGAGAAGAATAAAAGCCCAGTGAAGGGGGAAGCCCATTATAAAACCATTAGATCTTGTAAGAACTAACTCACTATCACAAGAACAAGATGGGAAAAACCACCCCCATGATGAAATTACCTCACACGTGGTCCTTCTCACTGCATGTCAGGGATTATAGGAACTACAATTCAAGGTGAGATTTGGGTGGGGATACAACCAAACAATATCATTTCATCACTGGGCCCTCCCAAATCCCATGTCCTCACATTTCAAAACATAATTGTGTCCTTCCAAGAGTCCCCCCAAAGTCTTAGATTATTCCAGCACTAACACAAAAGTCTAAGTCCAAAGTCTTATCTGAGACAACGCAAGTAACTTCCACCGAGGAACCTGTAAATTCAAAAGCAAGTTAGTTACTTCTTAGATAAAATGGGGCTACAGACATTGGGTAAATACAGCCATTCCTAATGGAAAAAATTGGCTGAAAGAAAGAGGATACAGGCCTCATGCAAGTTCAAAATCAAATAGGGCAGTTATTAAAATGTAAAGTTTCAAAATGGTCTCTTTTGACTCCATGTCTCACATTCAGGGCACACTGATGCAAGACGTGGGTTTCCATCACCTTGGACAGCTCTGCCCCTGTGGCTTTGCATGGTATAGCTCCCCTTCTGGCTGCTTTCATGGGCTGGCATTGAGCAGTCCCAGCTTTTCCAGGTGCACAGTGCAAGCTGTTGGTGGGTCTACTTTTCTCAGGTCTGGAGGATAGTGACCCTCTTCTCACAGCTCCTTTAGGCAGTGTCCCAGTGTGGAGTCTGTGTAGGGGTTTCAATGCCACATTTGCCTATTACACTGACCTAGCAGAAGTTCTCCATAACAGTTCTGTCCTGCAGCAAACTTCTGCCTGGAGATCCAGACATTTACATACATCCTCTGAAATCTAGGTGGTAGTTCCCAAACCTCAGTTCTCAACTTCTGTGCACCCATAGGCTCAACACCACATGGAACCCACCAAAGCTTGGGGCTTGCACTCTCTGAAGCAATGCCCTGAGCTCTACATTTGCATGGGTAGAGCTATGGATGAGTCACAAGGCACCAAGTCCTGAGACTGCACAAAGCAGCAAGGCCCTGGATCTTGCACACAAAACTGTTTCTCCTCCTAGACCTCTGGGCCTGTGATGGGAGCAGCTTCCATGAAACCTATGACATGCCCTGGAGACATTTTCCCTATTGTCTTGGTGGTTAACATTTGGCTCTTCATTACTTATGAAAATTTCTGCAGCTGGCTTCAATTTCTTCTCAGAAAATGGGTTTTTCATTTCTATAAAATCACCAGGCTGCAAATTTTCTGAACTTCTGTGCTCTGCTTTGCTTTTAAACATAAGTTCCCATTCCAAACTGTATCTTCATGAATATATAAAACTGAGTGGTTTTAACAGCACCCAAGTTACCTCTTGAATGCTTTGCTGCTTAAGTATTTCTTCTGCCAGATACCCTTAATCATCTCTCTCACGTTCAAACTTCCACAGATCTCTAAGGCAAGGGCAATATCTTTCCAGTCTTTTTGCTGAAACACAGCAAGAGTCACTTTTATTTCAGTTCCTGTCAGGTTCCTCATCTTCATCTGAGACCACCTTAGCCCGGACTTCATTGTCCATGTCAAATGGTCAAAGTCTTTAGGAAGTTCCAAACTTTCCCACATTTTTTTGGTCTTTTTTTCTGAGCCCTACAAATTATCTCAACCTCTGTCTGTTACCCAGTTCCAAAGTCACTTTCACATTTTCAGTTATCTTTACAGCAATGCCCTACTCTTTGTGGTACCTATTTATTTTATTAGTCCATTTTAAGCTGCTATATGGACATACCTAAGACTGGGTAATTTATAAAGGAAAGATGGTTAATTGACTCACAGTTCCACACGGCTGAGGAGGCCTCAAGAAACTTACAATCATGGTGGAGGTAGAAGCAAACACATCCCTTTCCACATGGTGGCAGGAATGAGAAGAATAAAAGCCCAGCTAAGGGAGAAGCCCCTTATAAAACCATCCAATTTTGTGAGAACTAGCTCACTATCACAAGAACAGGATGGGGGAAACCATCCCCCATCATTGAATTACCTCCTACGGGGTCCCTCCCACCACATGTGTGGATTATGGGAAGTAAAATTCCAGATGAGATTTGGGTGGGAGCACAGCCAAACCACATCACCCTGGCATCAGGCCATCTTGAGTGATTCCAGGTGTCAGAGTCTCTGAAACAAGCTTTAGCCCACACATCACTGACCTTGGGAATGAGGCCTATGCATAAATGTGCGTCTTGACTTAGAGCTCCTGAGGGGAGAGAGCAGGAAAGCCAATGGACCTTCTCGATGAGTATACTTCCTATCATAGACCCCTTTATCTGGGTGGTGAAAGAGTTGTGAGACCAAAAAAGCAAGTGTCAACAATGAGGCAGGGGACACGATAGGACTAGCAAAAAGACACAGCTTTTCTAGGTTGTGTGAAGTTCCCTTCTACCAGTTTTATACTTCCCTAAATGCCAGCTTTCCTAGCCCTGCTATACATTCATCTTCTGACTGAGAGATCTGTCATGATGCCCTCACAGGACTGTCTCGTCGTAAATGCAAAGAATGCGTAAGAATAGATTGAGTGGCTGTAAAAAGAGAAAGTCAAAAAAAAAGGGCTGGAACACTAACATCCTGATTACCAATTCCCTTGCAGGTGTTCTTTAGGGAAGGCATGCTGTAGCAGAGGAAAATCGAAACTCAATAAAAAATGCTAAGTGTTAAGACCCTGTTGATGTATGTATTCACAAATAATGATAATTTAAAAATGGAATGCAAAACTCACCATGCATGCAGACCACAGCTAGGCATAAAAGATTGGGAGAGAGTTTAAAGGAAAGGGTTTCTTCTATTAGTGTGCTGGCGCTAACCTTCACAAGCTGGTGAGAGAAGCTTTTGTGCCTTCTTTCCACCTACACAGTCAGTAACATTATGTCAGTACCTTGGAATTGGCCATGGTTAGAGTATTTAAAAAATGAAAATTGTCAATGAGTAAAAATCAGGTTGTTGTTGCTGTTTTTCCTGGAGAGTTGATTGTTAAACATTTACCAAGACACCACTGAACAGAGTCTGTTTCAATTCTCAAAATATTTGAGGAACAGCTCAAAGGTAAGGCTGGTGTTTTATGTCCAAGGGTCTTGGGCCTCCTCCACTAAACTATAAGTCACTTGGGGGCAAAACTGTACTTTGTCTAGGTTTTCTCCTAGAGTTTTTATGGTGTTAGGCCTCATGTTTAAATTTTTAATCCATCTGGAGTTAATTTTTGTATAAGATGTTAGGAAGGGAACCAGTTTCAGCTTTCTGCATATGGCTAGCCAGTTTTCCCAACACCATTTATTAAATAGGGAATCCTTTCCCCATTGCTTGCTATTGTCAGGTCTGTCAAAGATCAGATGGCTGTAGTTGTGTGGTGTTCCTTCTGAGGCCACTGTTCCATTCCATTGGTCTCTATCTCTGTTTTGGTACCAGTACCATACTGTTTTTGTTACAGTAGCCTTGTAATGTAGTTTGAAGTCAGGTAGCGTGATGCCTGCAGCTTTGATATGTTGTTTGTTTTTTTGTTTATTTGTTTGCTTGTTTTGCTTAGGATTATCTTGGCTATGTGTGCTCTATTTTGGTTCCATATGAAGTTTAAGGTGGTGTTTTCCAATTCTGTGAAAAAAGTCATTGGTAGCTTGATGAGGATAGCATTGAATGTATAAATTATTTTGAGCAGTATGGCCATTTTCACTGTATTGATTCTTCCTAACCATGAGCATGGAATATTTTTCCATCTGTTTGTGTCCTCTCTTATTTCCTTGAGCAGTGGTTTGTAGTTCTCCTTGAAGAAGTCCTTCATATCCCTTGTTAGTTGTATTCCTAGGTATTTTATACGCTTTGTAGCAATTGTGAATGGGAGTTCACTCATTATTTGGCTTGCTATTTGTCTTTTATTGGTATATAGGAATGCTTTCGATATTTGCACAATGATTTTGTATTCTGAGACTTTGCTGAAGTTGCTTATCAGCTTAAGGAGAGTTTGCACTGAGACAATGGGGTTTTCTAAATATATAATCGTGTCATCTGTAATACCATCCAGGACATAGGCATGGGCAAGGACTTCATGACTAAAACACCAAAAGCAATGGTAACAAAAGCCAAAATAGACACTTGGGATCTAATTAAACTTAAGAGCTTCTGCACAGCAAAAAGAAAACTATCAATAATAAAGTGAACCAGCAACCAATAGAATGGGAAAAAAATTTTGCAATCTACCCATCTGACAAAGGGCTAATATCCAGGATTTACAGAGAACATAAACAAATTTACAAGAAAAAAACAAACAACCCCCTCAAAAAGTGGGCAAAGGATATGAACAGACACTTTTCAAAAGACGACATTTATGCAGCCAAAAAACAGACAAAAAACTCATCATCACTGGTCATTAGAGAAATGCAAATCAAAACCACATTGAGATACCATCTCACGTCGGTTAGAATGGAGATCATTAAAAAATCAGGAGATAACAGATGCTGGAGACGATGTGGAGAAATAGGAACGCTTTTACACTGTTGGTGGGAGTGTAAATTAATTCAACCATTTTGGAAGACAGTGTGGCGATTTCTCAAGGATCTAGAAATAGAAATACCATTTGACCCAGCAATCCCATTACTGGGTATATACCTAAAGGATTGTAAATCATTCTATTATAAAGACACATGCATACATATGTTTATTGTGGCACTGTTCACAATAGCAAAGGGTTGAAACCAACCCAAATGCCCATCAAGCATAGACTGGACAAAGAAAATGTGGCACATATACACCATGGAATACTATACAACTGTAAGAAAAAGATGAGTTCATGTCCTTTGCAGGGACATGGATGAAACTGGAAAGCACCATTCTCATCAAAATGACACAAGAACGAAAAACCAAACACTGCATGTTCTCACTCATAAGTGGGTGTTGAACAATGAGAACACATGGACACAGGGAAGGGAACACCACACACCAGGACCTGGGGAGTGGGAGGCTAGGGGAGAAATGGCAGGGTGTGGGGGGATTGGGGAGGTATAGCATTAGGAGAAATACCTAATGTAGTTGACGGGGTGATGGATGCAGCAAGCCACTACTATGGCACGTGTATACCTATGTAAAAAACCTGCACGATCTGCACATGTACCCCAGGACTTAAAATAAAATAGATAAATAAATAAAACTATACTTTGTTCTTAAATGTTTTATCAGCACCAACTGTACTATCTGACATACTGTAGGTGCCCAATTAACATATTCAGACATAAATATGTACATTCTAATGCAACAATTGATTTTTTAAATTCATGAGAAGTTTTCCTACTCAAGTGAAGAAAACAACCAATTGTTTTTCAAAGGTTGTGTTTTATTTATTTTGAGCACCTACTTTATTAATACTACATGTACATAACAGTGTGAAAAATGGCACAGCTCTGTGTCAGGAAAGAAAATTCTAGTTCGAGGCTGCCATGCTGTGTTACTCTGGATAAACAAAATGAGAATTGTACCCTCCAGAGTTGTGTGGTAGGACATCCCTGAGTCCTGACTCTATCCTTGGCTGGATGTGTGTCCTCAGCTTCAAATTCAGGTCCTGTAAAACAGCAGGGTTTACTGTAAGCAATTGTTTTCCAAGTCTTTAGTTTATTTTTTGCAGTAGGACCTTATATTCTAATGAAATACAATGCAGATGCTCAGTGGAAATGCTCTAGTTGAAGCTCAAATTGAAGCTCAGAGCCACCCACTCAACTTCCAAATATAGTCCCCAGCCAGTCTACCAGTAAGACACTTTCGGTGAATTCTTAAAGCTCTAGAAATCATGGGTGGAAAATCAAAGGCCTGGCTATCTTTTTCTTAAAGGACCTCCAGCTTGGCAATGTCTAATTCAATGGTGGGCTTCATGAACATATTTGTTAAATTATTACAGTTCTGTAAAGTTGCTTTACTTAGAAAAAGGGATACCTGCAGCTTAGTATTATATTTCTTATCAAAGTAGTTTGCAAACCTTGTAGACATCACATAACCAGCTAGCCTATAATAGATCCACTTTTCTTCTGCAAATTTTGCATGGGGAATAAGATATTAAGACCTCTGGATCTTCTTTTCAGTACCCTTATTCCTTTATACGAGAGGTAAGTCTCTAAAGAGATTTCATCCTATGGTTTAGCTTTGAGACTTGGGTTAAGAAGTTGCCTAGTGATGTCGGCTTTGTCTCTTTGATATTTTTGATCATGAAAAACATATGAGATTCCTACCTCCCAACCTTCAAGTGAGTCTTCTTCCAGCCATATCAGACTACTCACTGTCTTCTCAAAGTATAATATGTATCCTTTATCACTAGTCTCTTTATGCTTGCTTTACATATTCATTTACTCAACCAACATATATCCATTAAGTATAGTCATACATTGCTTAATGACAGGGATACAGGGATATGTTTGGATAAATAGATTGTTAGTTAATTTCCTTGTCATATGAATATCAGAGTACTTACACAACCCTAGACTGCATTGCCTACTACACACTTAAGCTATATGGTATAGCCTATTGCTCCTAGGCTATAAACCTGCATGACCTGTTACTATACTGAATACTGTAGTCATTTGTAATACAATGGCAAGTATTTGTGTATCTAAATATATATAAACATAAAAAAGGTACAGTAAAAATGGTATAAAAGATTTTTTAAAGGGTACACACTGTATAGGCTACTTATTCTGAATGCAGCTTGAAGGACTGAAAGTTGCTGCAGGTGACTCAGTGAGTGAGTGGTGACTGAATGTGAAGGCTTAAGACATTACTGTATACTACTGTAGGTTTCATAAGCACCATACACTTAGGCTATGCTAAATTTATATAAAAACCTTTGTCTTTCTTCAATAATAAATTAATTTTAGCTTACTGTAATTTTAACTTTATAAACTTTTTATTTTTTAAACTTTTGGACACCTTTGTACTAACACTTAGCTTAAAACACAAACACCTTGTACAGATGTACAAAAATATTGTCTTTCTTTATATCCTTGTTTTGTAAGCATTTTCCTATCTTTGATTTTTTTTTTTTACTTTTTAAACTTTTCTGTTAAAACAAAGACACAAACATACATACTACCATAGGCCTACATAGAGTCAAGATCAACCGCATCACTCTTTTCCACTTCCACATCTTGTCACATTAGAAGGTCTTTGGGGACAATAACACGCATGGAGTTTTCACATACTATAATAACAATGCCTTCCTCAGGAATACGCCCTGAAGGCTCCATTTGGGGTTGTTTCACAGGGATCACCATTGTACATGCAGTCTATTATTTATTGATTAATATTAGTGATTACTGATTATTATTGATATGGTCTATCATGACTTGAACTTATTATGTGCTTAACGCTGGACAAAAAGAACAAACAAGAAAAACGTCATCCCTGCCTCATGGAACTTCAGATACAATGGAGCTGTTCCATTTGTTTTGGAATTTTAACCTCATTATCATCACAATTACTTTTCATTCAGAAAACTCTGTTTCATCCTTCAATTACTAACTCAGATACCAAATTCTCTGTTGAGTAGTTTTTCCTACAGCACTAAGAACCACATCTATCTTTATAGGTGTATAGCACTTATGTTTATTTATTCAACTAGAATAGGAACTTTTTAAAAGCCACAACTTTGTTTCATTTACCTTTTAATGTCCTCCTATTATATATCTGGCACAAAACAGGTAATAAATATTGGAATGATCATTTCTATAGGTGTTATTATTCTCAAAGTATTTTCAAATTATATTTATTACTCTTAAAGTACTCATCTCTTTGGCTTTACAACATGACCATCAGGTAATTATCTCTGGCTTCTTAAGACAATATCACAGTAAGTCAGGTAGGCAAGGCAAAGATTACCATTTCCAGGTTACAAGTGAGTGTACTGGGTCCTGGAGCAGGACTTTAAGTCCCTCAAGATCAAGGTAGGCTTGTAGGTGGATTCCTCAACCCTACCTCACTGTTCTTTTCTGTTCACTGACTTTCCTGGATCTCCAGATTGCAAATGGCAGATCTTGGAACTTCTCAGCCTTTATAATCATGTAAGCCAATTCATAGGTATTATATGTCTGTTTCTCTGGAAATGCTTGAGCAACATATACCCCATGTTCTGGGACTGTACCTTCTTTGAGTTTTGTAGGTCTTGATGTAAAACCATAGGGGGTTGTGGTCCCTGTCCCTGCTGGAGGAGCCTCCTTCATATCTGGGAAATGATTCTGCAGTGGGGTTGCAATCCTCCTGAGAACTTCTCACATTTAAGTTTTCTCTTGTAGAAAACAGAATAAGAATCATAATCCACTTCTCTAGAGACTCATGGACAGAAATTGGAAGCCTTTTCTGGTCTGAATGTTTGTATTCCTCCAAAGTTCATATGTTGAAACCAAGTCACCAGTTTGTTGGTGTTCAGAGCTGTGGCCTTTGGGAATTGACTAGATTGTGAGGGCAGAACTCTCATGAATAGATTAGTGCCCTTATAAAATAGGCCTCACAGAGACCTCTTGCACTTTCCATCATGTCAGAACACAATGAGAAGGTACTGTTAATGAACTAGATAGTGAGCCCCCACCAGATGCCAAAGTTGCTGGTGTCTTGATCTTGGACTTATCAATCTCCAGAACTATTTCTGTTGTTTATGAGCCACCCCAGTTAATGGTAATTTCTTAGAGTAGCCTGAACAGACTAAGCCATAATTCCTGAAACCACATGCATTACAGAATGTTCCTTTTTCCACTGAGACCTGACCTGCCTATTCCTATGGTTCTCTTGGCATCTTTCTGTCATCTTTCTTTATGTCCAGAATAGAATCCCCAGGTAAAGACAACCATCCACCTTTAGAGCCATTGACAGGGGAGCACATATACACACACAAACAAAAGCATGCATACACCACCCCCCCAACACACACACAGTGACTAAGCTTCTGTAAATAAAGAAAACTGAACCATTGTGGAATGATATATGCATAAAGCCCAGTCACAGTGGCCAGAAGACTGGAAACAAGGAGACATGGATTTTGGTATATTTTAGGAAAAGAAAAGAAAACTAACATTTACACAATATCTACCATAGGTCACACTGTGCTAGACACTTTACTTATGTTATCTCATCAATTCTCATAACAATTCTATGTAGTGGGCATGATTATTTAAATCCTACAGATGAGTAAAATGAGGCACATAGAGGATGATATTATATTTTGCCTGCCAAACATGCATTTCCCCTCCTCTTGATAAAATACCCCTGGTTTTCTTTTAAGGACACAAGCTCAGGCACAGTTCTAAGAGTTGGGCATGTGGCTCAGCCATAATCAATCATCACAATGATTCCCAGCCCCCATGAACTATACATGCAGCTTCAGAGAATTGCATATGACCTAAGGTGGTCAGATTAGAGTGAATCCTATACTCCTATACTTGCCTGGGAATTTCCAGGAAGTATCCCTTCTCCAACACGCACAGACATGCACACATGCACACGTGCATACACGGGTGAGCACACCCCCCCCCCACACACATGCGAACACACACTTGGAATAATGTAGCATGGAATTGCTAGCAGATATCTTGCCATCCTGAAAGGAGAACCGGCCTAAGTTTATAGCCAACCAAAGAAACAGGGCCAAGAGAGAAAGAAAGAGATAGAGACAGAGACAGAAGCTAGATATCAATGACAGCCTGGGAGCCTCTGGATCAAACTGCATCTACCACTGAACTTTTCAGTGATATGAGCTCATACATTTCTTTTTCTGCTTAATCCAATTTTGGTTGTAATTTCTGTCATTTGCAATGAAAATAATTAACTAATAGAGTAAATGACATGTTCATATTTACCAATCTAATAAGCAAAGAAAGAAACGGAAACCTACGTAACTAAGGTTTTTCTCAACTATGTTGCCTCCTAGAGGATCTTTAAATCCTCTAGGCCAATCCTTTTCTTGAATCAACTTCAAGTCTTTGTATACCCCGGGCACTCTCCTTTAGCCATGTTTCAGATGATTAAATGCTTTATTAAAGGGTAGGGCAAGAACTAAATGCAGTCCAGTTATGGCCTGGCTAGCCCAAGGAAAAACAAGATGACTGCTTTTCTTCTTATAGAGCACATACTTCTGATAGTGTAGCCTCAGTTCACATTAGCTTTTTCAAAAGCCATGCCACTCTGTTGAGTCATTATGAAAATAACTATTGACTACTAAACTGCTACTGCTAAACCACACTTTTCTGAGCCTGAGCTTGACCTATTAGATATTTTAAATTATTGTTACAATGCAGGATTTTTAGTATATTCACCAAGTTGTACAACCGTCACTACCACTGTCTAATTCTAGAACATTTTTATCACTTCCAAAAGAAATCCTTTTAGAAACTGCACCCCATTTCCCTCCCCCATCATCTAGAAGTCACTAATATAAATTTTCTCATTATGGACAATTCATATGGGTGAAATTATACAGTAGGTAGTCATCTGTGTCTTGCTTATTTCACTGAACATGTTTTCAAGTTTCATTCATGTTATAGAATATATCATTATCTCATTGCTTTAATTTTTTTATTGTGGTAAAATATATACAGCATTTATCATCTTAATGATTTTTAAGTTTTCAATTTAGTGGCATTAATTACAACTGCATTGTTTTATAACCATCACTAATATCTGTGCCCAAAACGTTTTCATCGTTCCCGACATAAACTCTGTAGCCATTAAATAATAACTTTACCTTCCTACTCATCTTTCCTCAACCCCAAGTAACTTCTATTCTACTTTCTGTCTCTATGAATTTGCCTACTCCCAGTACTTCATATAAGTAGAATCATATGATATGTGTCATATTCATATTGTGCTTGGCTTATGCTAATTATCATAACGTTGTCACATAGCAGAATTTCATTCCTGTTTAAGGCTGAATAATATTTTTGGATGTACCATTTTTGTTTATCCATTTATCTGTTGACAAACATGGTTGTTTCCACTTTTTGGCTATTGTGGATATTGCTGCTATAAATATTTGTGTACACATATCTGTTTTAGTCACTGAATTCAATACTTTTGGTTGTATACCTAGAAGTAGAAATGCTGGGTCATATGGTAGTTCTGTTTCTAACTTTTTGAGGAACCACCAAATTGTTTTTCACAGCAGCCATACCATTTTACTTTCCAACTGACAATGCATGAGTTTCAATTTATCCACATCTTCACCAACACTTGTTATTTTCTGTTGTGTTTTATTTCAATTTGTTTCTAGCCATTCTAGTGGATGTGGAGTGGTATCACACTGTAATTTTGATTTGCATTTTTCCTAATGTTTAATTATGTTGAGCACCTTTTCATGTGCTTTGTGGCCATTTGTATATCTTTTTTGGAGAAATGTTTATTCAAATGTTTTCTTCATTTTGAAGTGAATTGTTTGTCATTTTTTTTTGGATTTGTAGAAGTTCTTTATGTATTCTGGATGTTAATAGCTTGTCAAATATATAATTTGTAAATGTTTTCTTCTGTTTTCCATATTGCCTTTTCATGTTGATATTGTTCTTTGATCCACTAAAGTTCTTAATATTGATGAATTCCAATATATCTATTTTTTGTTTGTTTTCTGTACTTTTGATGTCACTATCTATGAAATCATTGCAAAATCCAATGCTATAAAGATTTTTCCTATGTTTTTTACTAAAAGTTTTATAGTTTTAGCTCTTGTACTTTGATCTTTGATCCTGTAGAATATATATTCTTATCAGCACATGGAACATTCTCCAAAATAGACCATATGACTGGCCACAAAATGTCTCAATAAATTTTTAAAAATCAAAAGCATATTAAATATCTGCTCAGTCCACAGTGGAATTATACTAGAAATCCATTCCAAAAGGAACCCTCAAAATTATACAAATACATGGAAATCAAACAATGTGCTCCTAAATGAATTTGGGGTTAACAATGACATCAAGATGGAAATTTAAAAATTCTTCCAAATGAATGATAACAATGACACAAGTTTTCAAAAGCTCTGAGATACAGCAAAAGCAGTACTAAAGAGGATAGTTTATAGCATGAAATGCCTACATAAAAAAACTTGAAAGATCATAAGTTGGCAATCTAATGTCACACCTCAAGGAACTATAGAAACAAACCAAACCCCAAAACTAGCAGAAGAAAAGAAATAACAAAGATCAGAGCAGAACAAAATGAAATTGAAACAAACCAAAAGAAAACAGTACAAAAGATTAAAGAAACAAAACTGGTTCTTTGAAAAGATAAATAAAATTGATAGAACATTAGCTAGTTTAAGCATTTTTAGTTAATTTTTATACCATATTAGGTAATAATTCAATTTCATACTTTTGCATGTGGTTATCCAATTCTGCCAACACCATTTGTTGAAAAGACTCTCCTGTCTCCATTTAATGGTGTTGACAACCTTATCAAAAATCAATTGACCATAAATGTGTTTTTTTTCTGGACTCTGTATTTTATTAAATTGGTATACATATATGTTCTTATTCCAAAAACCATATTCTTTAATTAATTGCTATACCTTTGCAGTAAGTTTTTAAGTAAGGAAGTCTGGGTCCTCCAACTTTAGTTTCCTTTTTCAACACTATTTTGGCCACTTTTTGCCCCTTGCAATTGCGCAAGAATTTGAACAATGGCTTTTTCAGTTCTGTGAGGAAAAAAAAAGCTGTCGAAATTTTTATAGGAATGTTGATGAATCTATAGATTACTTTGGGTAGTACTAAAGTCTAAACAATGTTAAGTCTTCTTATTTATGTCATTCATTTATTTAGATCTTTAATTTCTTTTAACATTGTTTTGTAGTTTTTGGAATACAAATTCTTGTTCTTAGTTACATTTATTTCTAAGTATTAACTCTTTAGATTCTATGGTAGCAGAGTTAGTTTCTTAAACTCTTGTTTGAGTTGTTCATTCTTGGTATATAGTAACACAATGGGTTTTTGTGTGTTGATCTTGTAGCCTATAACTGCTCAATTTTTTTTTAGCTCTACTAGATTTCTTGTGGAGGCTTTGAGATTTTTGTATACATAGATTCATATTCTCTGTGAATAGGGATAGTTTTACTTCTTCCTTTCCAATGTATATACTTTTTATTTCTTTTTCTTGTCTAATAGCTGTGGCTAGAACTTCCAATACAGTGTTGAATAGCAGGGGTGAAAGTGGACATTCCTGTCTCATTCTTAGGTGAAAGCTTTTCTTTATTCACTATTGAATATAATGTAAGTTGTGGGTTTTTCATAAATACCTTTTGTCCTGTTGAGGAACCTTCCATCTATCATTTGCTTTCTGAGTACTGTTATCATTAAAGGAAGTTGATTTTTCTTCAATTGCATTTTCTGTGTTAATCAAGATAATCATTTTTGGTTTTTTTCTTTATTCTATTATTATGAATGTATTACATTGATTTTCTAATGGAGTACTACCTTTGGATTTTTAAGATAAATTCTGCTTAGCCATGGTGAATAATTCTTTCAATGTGCTGTTAGATTCTATTTGCTAATATTTTATTGAATATTTTTAGATCATACTTATAAGAGATATTGGTCTGTAATTTTCTTTACTTGTAATGTCTTTATCTGGCCTTGGTATCAGGGTAACACTGGACTTATAAAATGATTTAGAAAGTATTTTCTCCTCTTCAGCGTTTTTGGGAGCATTTGAGAACTGGTATTACTAATTCTGTGAATGTTTGGTAGTCTCGAACAGTCAAGCCAGAATTTTTAGTTTGGGGAAGGTGTTCAATCAACCTTTTAGGTAATTTGTGGGTTTTGAAAAATTTGTTGTTCAGGACCAGGTTGGGCAACATAGGAAGACCCCATTTCTATTTTTTTCTTAAGCCAGGTGTGGTGGTGCATGCCTGTATTCCTAGATGCTTGAGAGACTGAGGCAGGAGAGTTGCTTGAGTGCAGGACTTCAAGGTTGCAGTAAGCCATGATTGTGCCACTGAACTCCAGCCTAGGCAATAGAGCAAGACCTTCTATTAAAAAATAGACCCTAACTAAAAAAGTAGTAATAATAAATAAATTTGTTCATTTCTTTTGTGTTATCTAATTTGTTTACATATAATTGCTTATAGTATTCCCTTATACTCTTTTTTGCCTCTGTAAGGTTTGTAGTAAAGTCCTCACTTATTTCTTTTTTTGGTTATACTTTAAGTTCTGGGGTACATGTGCAGATCTTGCAGGATTGTTACATAGGTATACAGACGCCATGGTGGTTTGCTGCCTCCATCCCTCCATCACCTACATTAGTTATTTCTCCTAATGTTATCCCTCCCCAACCTCTGCACCCCCTGCTATTGCTCCCCTATCCCCACCACCCCACAACAGACCCCAATGTGTGATGTTCCCCTCCCTGTGTCCATGTGTTCTCATTGTTCAACACCCACTTATGAGTGAGAACATGCAGTATTTGGTTTTCTTTTGTCAGTTTACTGAGAAAGATGATATCCAGATTCATCCATGTCCCTGCAAAGGACATGAACTCATCCTTTTTTATGGTTGCATAGTATTCCATGGTGTATATGTGCCACATTTTCTTTATCCAGTCTATGCTTGATGGGCATTTGGGTTGGTTCCAACCCTTTGCTATTGTAAACAGTGCTGCAATGAACATCTGTGTGCATGTGTCTTTATAATAGAATGATGTGTACTCCTTTGAGTGAATTAATTTACACTCCCATCAACAGCATAAAAGTGTTCCTATTTCTCCACATCCTCTCCAGCATCTGTCTCCAGACTTTTTAATATCACCATTCTAACTCGTGTGAGATGGTATCTCAATGTGGTTTTGATTTGCATATCTCTAATGAGAAGTTATGATGAGATTTTTTTCATATGTTTGTTGGCTGCATATATCTCTTCTTTTTAAAAGTGCCTGTCCATATCTTTCATCCACTTTTTGATGGGGTTGCTTGTTTTTTTCTTGTAAATTTGTTTTAGTTCTTTATAGATTCTGGATATTAGCCCTTTGTCAGATGGATAGTTTGCAAAAATTTTTTCCTATTCTATTGGTTGCTGGTTCACTCTAATGATTGTTTCTTTTGCTGTCCAGAAGCTCTTAAGTTTAATTAGATCCCATTTGTCTATTTTGACTTTTGTTGCCATTGCTTTTGGTGTTTTAGTCATGAAGTCCTTGCCTGTGCCTATGTCCTCAATGATATCACCTATGTTTTCTTCTAGGGTTTTTATGGTGTTAGTTCTTATGGTTAAATCTTTAATCCATTTGGAGTTAATTTTTATGTAAGGTGTAAGGAATTGGTCCAGTTTCAGCTTTTTGCACACGGTTAGCCAGTTTTCCCAACACCATTTGTTAAACAGGGAATCCTTTCCCCATTGTTCATTTTTGTCAGGTTTGTCAATGATCAGATGGTTGTAGGTGTGTGGTGTTACTTCCAAGGCTTCTGTTCTGTTCCATTGGTCTACATCTCTGTTTTGGTACCAGTACCATGCTGTTTTGATTACTGTAGCCATGGAGTATAGTTTGAAGCCATGTAGCTTGATGCCTCCAGCTTTGTTCATTTTGCTTAGGATTTTCTTGGCTATGCAGGCTCTTTTTTGGTTCCATATGAAGTTTGGGTGTTTTTTTCCATTTCTGTGAAGAAGGTCAATGGTAGATTGATGGGGATAGCATTGAATGTATAAATTATTTTGGGCAGTATGGCCATTTTTACCATATTGATTCTTCCTAACCATGAGCATGGAGTGTTTTACCATCTGTTTGCGTCCTCTCTGATTTTTTGAGCAGTGCTTTCTAGTTCTCCTTGAAGAGGTCCTTCACATCCCTTGTTAGTTGTATTCTTAGGTGTTTTATTCTCTTAGTACCATTTCTGATTTTAGTTATTTTATCTTTTCTTCTTCAGTCTAGCTTGTCAATTTTGTTAATCTTTTTAAAGAACCAGTTTTTGGCATTATTGATTTTCTCTGTTATTTTTCTGTTTTCTAAATTGTCCTATTTTATTATCTACATTCTCTACATAGTTTATCTCTGCAAATATTTTCTTCCTTCTGCCAGTTTTTGGTTTCTTTTGCTCTTCCTTTTCCTTAGGGTTTAAATTTAGATCATTTATTTGAAATCTTCCCTTTTTAAGTGAAGATATTTGCAGCTGTAAATTTTCCCTTTGAGCACCACTTTTACTGCATTCCATTAGTTTTGATATGTTGTACTTTTATTTTCATTTGTCTGTGTTTTCTAATTTCCTTCATAATTTATTCTTTGATCTATTGGATGTTCAAAAGAGTGTTGCTTAATTTCCACTGTGATGTGTGATCTATCCTGGAGAATGTTCCATGTGCACTTCAGAAGATTGTGTGTTCTGCTGTGATTGGATTAGTGTTTTGTATCTATATATTCAATATGGTTAGTTTATTGTGTTGTTTGAACCCTTTATTTCCTTACTTAGTTTCTGTCTGATTGTTCTATCCATTATTGAAAGTGGAGGTATTGAAATGCCCACCTCATTGTATAATTGTCTATCTTTCCCTTGAATTATGTCAATGTTTTCTTCGTATATTTTGAAGGTTGGATATTAGTTGTGTAATGTTTTATAATACGTGTATATTCTTCCTATACCAAACTTTTAATTAAAACATAAGGTTCTTTTCATTCTCTTGTAGCCTTGTTAGATTTAAAGTCCATTTTGCCTGATAATATTATGCCCACTAGCTAGCTTTTAGTTTTTATTTGTGTGGAATATCTTTTTCCATCTCTTCATTTCTAATATATTTTTGTCTTTAGATCTAAAGTTAATCTCTTATAGACAGCATATAATTGGGTCATTAAAAAATCAATTTTGCTAATCTTTTCCTTTTGAATAAACTACTTAATCCATACACATTTAAAGTAATTACTGATGAGAAAGGACTTACATTTGCCTTTTTGCTAGTTGTTTTTTGTATGTCTCATATATCATTGTTTCTCGTTTTCTTCATTAGTGTTTATTTGTGTGGTTATTCATTTTTTTGTAGTGAAGTGTTTCGATTCCCCTCTCATTTTCCTTTGTGTATGTTCTGTAAATTTTTTTGTGGCTACCATTGGGATTACAATGAACATGCTAAGGTAATAGCAATCTAATTTAAATGTATACCAACTTAACTTTAACAGCATGTAAAAATTTTACTCCTATTGAGCTTCAAACACCTTTTTCAATTACTTTTGTCACAAATTACATCTTAATACACTGTATGCCCAATAACATAGATTAATAATTGCTTTTATGCATTTTTCTTTTAAATCATGCAGAAAATATAAATTGGAATTACAAACCAAAATTATAATTCTGACTTTTATAGCTGCCCATGCATTTACTTGTAATGAAAATTTTTAATTTTTTCATATGACTTTGATTTACTATCTAGTATCCTTTCATGACAACCTGAAGATCATCCTTCAGCATTTCTTGCAGGGCAGGTTTAATGGCAATAAGTTCCCTTATATTTTATTTATCTCAGAATGTCATAGTTTCTCTCTCATTTTTGAAAGACAATTTTGTTGAAAATACAATTTTCAGTTGACAGGGTTTTTGTTTTGTTTTGTTTTAGCATTTGTAATATATTAACTCAGTGCCTTCTGGTTTCTAACATTTCAGGTGATATATCTGCTAATAATCTTATTGAGAATTCCTTATTTGTGACAAGATGCTTTTCCCATTCTGATTTCAAGCTTCTGTCTTGGCTTTCAACAGTTTGATTATAATGTGTCTCAGTGTTGGTCTCTTCAGTTCTTTTTATTAGGATTTCATTGAGCCTCTTGGACACATACAATCATGTCTTTTATTAGATTTGGAAAGTGTCCAGCCATTATTTCTTCAAATATTCTTACTGTTTTTCCCCCATCCCTTCTCCTTCTGGGATTAACACAACAACCATGTTGGCCTATTTTATGGTGTCCCACATTTCCCCTAGACTCTTTTTACTTTTCTTCTATCTTTTTTCTTTCTCTTCCCTGGACTTGAGTATTCCAATTGTCCTATTTCATATTTGATAATTCTTTGTCTGCCAGATTAAATCTTTTTTTGAACCATCTGATTTATTTTTCATTTCAGTTATTACACTTCTCAGCTCCAGAGTTTCCTTTTAGTTCCTTTTGATATTTGCTCCTTGTTAATATTCTCATTTTGTTCATACATTATTTTCCTGTCTTTCTCTATGTCTTCCTTTAGCTCTTTAGGCATCTTTAAGATAGTTGTTTTAAACTCTTTGTCTGGTAATCTTCCATCTATTCTTCTTCAGAAGTTTCTGTTGGCTTATTTTGTTCCCTTAATTGAGCCATACATAGTTTCCTGTTTCTTCATTTGCCCAGTGATTTTTTTGTTGTTAAAAATTGGACATTTGCATCATCATTACAATTTGGAAACTAGATTCCCCCTTTTCTCAGATTTTGCTGTTTTTTATTGTAGAATTTTGTTTTGTTTTGTTTGCCAGGAATCAGCCTGAGGTGAAAATATAAAGTCTTCTTAGTTATTTTCTGAATCTGTGTCTTTCCCTGGGCATATGCAGTGGTTTTGTAAATCCCCCCCATATATTGTTTTTAAATATTCTAGCCCTTAAATGTTTTTCTCCCAAAAAGGAGAAAAATGGAAAAGAAGAAGACACAAACAACAAAAGCAAAAAATAATCACAAAATAATAACAATGGAAAGGGGGCTGGCAATTCAAGTGTTTTGGAAGCTACTTCAGCTCAAGGGGGATGAACCAATATATGGGGGTGGAGGGGGATGAAACAATAATGGCCTGCCTCTGTGTCTGCACCAATGTGATAAGAAGTAGCAAACATCTGTTAAAGCACAGATTGCTGATATTTGGAGGATAAGCCCCATATTGCTCTCTCTCTGCAAAACTTTTTCTAGAATAAGGACACGGCTGCCTATCATGAGGCAGAGTTGGAGAATGAGTAGTTGATATTGCAATAATGGCTGAAATTGATTGAAAGTAATTACAAGTTACCCTCCAGCTTTTCCCTTGATGCTGAAATTGTTTGGATAGGATCCAGAGTTCCAAAACAGACACTTCATAAGTTTTGATCATACAATTCTTGCCTGGGTGGAGAGACAGATTTTTGATGCTTTTTACTCTGCCTTCTTGTATCTTTCCTGATGTCATCTGTATTTCATTGCTTTCCATGATGCTGAATAATATTCCATTTTACAGATGTACCATATTTTGCCTATTTATTCATTAATTGTTAGAGATTTGGATTGTTTTCACTTCTTTAGCTATTATAAATTGTACTGCCATAAAAATTGTGTACAAGTTTTTGTATGAACATAAGTTTCATATTCTCTTGATTATATATCTAGGAGTGGGAATGCAAGGTCATGTGATTACTTTATGTTTAGCTCTTACAGGAATGACAGACTGTTTTCCACAGGGATTACACCATTTTACATTTTCACAAGTAATTTACAAAAGTTTCAGTTTCTCCATATTCTCACCAATAGATGTTAAATTTTTATTTTTTTATTATAGACATCATAATACGTATAAAGTGGTATTTCATTCTGATTTTAATTTCCATTTTCCTAATGAGTAATGACGTTGAACATCTTTTAATGTGCTTATCAGATATTTGCATGTCTTCTTTGGAGAAATGTATACTTGTATCCTTATGGATTTTTAAATTGTGTTACTTGTCTTATATTGTTGCCTTTAAGAGTTATTTAGATGTTCTGGATGCTAGACACTTAGATAAACGACTAACAAATATTTTCCTCTATTCAGTGGGTTGTCTTACAACTTTCTTGATTATATTCTTTGAAGTGCTAAATCTTTAATTTTGATAATGTTTACCCATTTTTTTTCTTTTGGTGCTTACGTTTTTGGTGTCATATCTTTAAAAACTATTGCGTAATTCAAGGTCATGAAAATGTGAACTACGTATTTTTTCCCAAGAGTTTTGTCATTGAAGTGCTCACATTTCTGTCTTTGATTCATTTTGAGTTAATTTTAGTATATAGTGTGAGGTAGGGGGTCCAAACTCATTATTCGGCCTGTGAATCTAGTTTCTCCAGCAACATTTATTGAAAAATCCATTCTTTCCTCATGGAAAGGTCTTGGCATCTTTATCACAAATCAATTGACTACAGATGACTGCTCTGTTTATTATTGCAAATCAAAATATCTATATATTTAATTTGATGCAGTTTACACTATTAATGTTAATAATATAGCAGCAAATTGCGAGAGCAAGATGGGTGACTAGAAACTCCTAACAATAAACATAAAATTAAAACTAAAAGAAAAAAATAAAAGCAATGAATAAACAATTACTTTTTGGTTAAAATAACCAAAAAAAAAAAAAAAAGCACCAGAGAACATCATAAAAGCAAAAAAAATTCTATAGAGCACAGAAGCTCTGGATGGTTGAATAGAGAATGGAAGAAAGTGCCTTGCCTCCACCACTCTGTTCCTCCAGTTGGGACTATTTCAGAACCAGGAGCAATTTCTCCCTGCATGGAAAAGGTAAGCAAAAGGACCCCAGGAGCCCCCATCACCATAGCAGAACTTGCAGTCTTTGTTACTGAAGACTCCTGCAGTCCTCACAGGCTTGATTACATCTGAGGAAGCTCCCCAAAGTCTACACACTGAGCTAATTCCAGAGAAAAAGCTGATGCCGTGCCTCAACTCCAACCCCATGGCCCATGCTGCTACTACTCTGCACTATCTGGGAGCTGGATTCACTGCTAGAGTGTGTTCTGCTCCATGGAGTGAACAGTTATTGCTTCTCTTTATTCCTGAGGCTCAGTCACTTCTGCACCATGCCCACCCAGTAATGTGTTGTCACTGAGCAGAGCTGCTGCTATGTTCTCCCAATAGAGTCAAGCTACTGGAAAACTGTTTCATCCCCCTCATCCCAGTTGCTGGTAAACCTCCTCTTAGTGCTGAGCTGAAGTGGCACCCTACATGCAGAATCTTGACGGTCCATAGCAATCATGCCCTTTCAATGCCACAGCTGAGATAGTATGCTATGCCCCAGGTCCCTCAGGCTGCCTGCACATTAGAGCAGTCATGCTCTTTTGGCACTACTGCTGAGACATCACCCTGCCTCCAAGGGATCTCAGGCCTTCTGCACACCAAAGCAGTTGTGCCCCTAGTCCCAGAGCAGATGCAACATCCCTCTAGAGACCTCAGGCTTCCTGTGCACCAGAGTAATTACTTCCTCCAGCACCACAACTGAAACAATGTCCTACTTCCAGAGGACCTCACACCACATGCACGCTGAGCAGTCACATTCTCTTGTCTTACGGCTGAAGGAGTTCCATGCTCCCCACCCAAGGACATCAGGCCTCCAACACACTGGAACAACAGCACCTCTCAGCACCACAGCTGATACAATGCCCCACCCTCAGTGACCCAAAGGCTACATTGATCTATGTAGCCACTTTCTGAGACTGAGCAGAAAACAAACATGGCTTAAATCCCATGAAATCAGGACCTTGGCTGAATTGAGCCACCCTGCCCTCTGGGCCATACAGCCAGAGCATTTCACCTACCTGGAATTCAAGCAGGCCCCAGTGGTCGAAGCAGCTGTTACCCTTTCTCTCCAAGAAGTAGAGCCATCACTGTACTGTTCCCCCTACTGGGGCCCAAGCCACAGTGCCATCTTGCCATTCCTGGATCCTTCTTGCTGCTGCACCTGGCCTCACAGATGCTAGCCTACTATCATGTCCCACCATCCTAAATTTTAGAGTCACCATTGAATAATATCTCATCTGCAGGAGCCTGTACTACCACTATACCCTATTGGTTCTAGGTCCCAAATTGCAGCTGTGTCCTTTTAGAGTGCTCCTTTTTCTCTGGATCCATACCAGGGCCAGAAACACAACTACATCCATTCCTCTGGGATTGCACTGCTGGTATGTGTCTACAGACTGCAAATTAGTAAAAGAACCACCACTAGTCATGCCTTAAAGAATGAACTTGCAGCTCAAGTTCCAGGTGACATAGTAGTTCTGCATGACTCTGAGCCCAGGAACTTGCCTCCCCAGCCATTTAAGGCACCTGTGTCTTGAATCTCTGCTTTGATATGGCTGCTTGTAAGCCATGCCAAACTCAGCAATAAGAGAGATTCCCTCAGCTAAAACTTTCTACTGTGAGAAAGACAGGAACAGAAGGACCCCTAGAGCCCTTGCTTTAATAACTTACACAGCCACCATAAGAGCCCCAAACTCCTGAAGCCTAGACCATTGAGATACCCACAGTCACTGCTGATGACTGCAACTGAAGAAGCTACATGAACGCCAAACCACTGTGCCTACATGAAACCAGAGCCAGCACACCTTGTTCAACTGGCACCTTCAGGGCCATCTACAGTTAAAAGTCCTTCTTGAATGCCACTCTTTAAGGTTTGAAAGATGTGACTGCATCATCAGAAACTCAGACATCAACAGGGACACAAGAAATATGAAAAAGCAAGAAAACATAATATCACCAAAAGAATACAATAATTATGCAGTAACTGGTCTCAAATAAACCAAAAATTACAAACTGCCTGAAAAAGAATTCAAATTAATCATCTTAAGAAAACTCAGCAAGATAAAAGAAAATATAAATAGGCAATTCAATGAAGTCAAGAAAACACTCATAATCTGAATAATAAATTTGACAAAGAGACAAATATCATAATAAAAAAGAACCAAACAGAAATCTTGGAGCTAAGAATTATATCAATTAAACAAAAAAATATAATCAAAAGCTTCAACATAGACTAAGTCAAGAAGAAAGAATCTGTGAAATTTTAATATACATCTTTTTAAATGATTCAGAAGAAGGAAAGAATACAAATGTTAAAGACAGACTATAGAACTTATGAGACACTTTTAAGTGAACAATATTTGCATTATGTTATTTACATAAGGAAAGGAGACAGAGAAAGGCTCAAAAACCTTATTCAATAAAATAATTCCTGAAAATGCCCTAAGTCTTGGGAGAGATATAGGCATCCAGATTCAGGAAGCTCAAAACTCCCACAATAGATTCATCCCAATGAGGTTCTTTGCAAGTCACATTATAATCAAACTATCAAAAGTCAAAGACATCACTAATTATTAGAAAAATGCAAATCAACACCACAATGAGAGATGCCTTCTCACAGCAGTCAGAGTGGCTATCATTAAAAAGTAAAAAAATAACAGGTGCTGGTGAGGATGTGAAGAAAAGGAAATTCTTGTACACTGCTGGTGAGAATGTAAATTAGTTCAGTCATTGTAGAAAGCAGTACGGCAATTTCTAAAATAATGAAAAAACAGAATTACCATTTAACCCCACAATCCAATTATTGGGTATATACCCAAAGGAATATAAATTATTCTACCATAAAGACACATGCACACATACTTTATTGCAGTACTATTTACAATAGCAAAGACATAAAATGAGCCTAAATGCCTATCAATTACAGGCTGGATAAAGAAAATGTGGTACATACATGCCATGGAGTACTATGCAGCCATAAAAAAGAATGAGATTATGTCCTTTGCAATACCACAGATGGAGTTGGAGGCCATTATCTTAAGTAATGCAAGAACAGAAAACCAAATAATGCATACATTTATTTTAAGTAGGAGTTAAAACATTGAGTACATATGGACACAAAGAAGGGAACAACACACATTGAGGCCTATCAGAGGCTGGACGGCAGGAAGAGGGAGAGGACTGAAAACTACCTATTGGGTACTATACTTACCATCACCATTACCTGAGTCATGAAATAATTTATACACCAAACACCCATGACATTCAATTTACCTACATAACAAACCAGTACATGTACCTCTGAACCTAAAATAAGGTGTTTCATTTTTTTAAGTCAAAGACAAGGCTAGGCATGGTAACCTATGCCTATGATTCCAGCAGTTTGAAAGGCTGAGACTGGAAGATTGCTTGAGTCTAGGAGTTCAGGACTAGCCTTGGAAACGCGGGAAATTCCATCTTTACAAAAAAAAAGTTGGGCATGGCAGAGCACATGTGTAGTCCCAGCTATTCAGAAGGCTGAGGTAGGAGGATCCCTT
Source organism: Cacajao melanocephalus (assembly GCA_963573385.1). NCBI lineage: Eukaryota > Metazoa > Chordata > Mammalia > Primates > Pitheciidae > Cacajao > Cacajao melanocephalus. Next base: position 34,827 of record CAUYLG010019935.1, read on the forward strand.
GAACCTAGGCTGTTGAAGCTTCAGTAAGCCTTGATTGTGCCACTGCACTACAGCCTGGGTGACACAGTAATACTCTGTCCAAATATATATATATATATATTTCAAAGTGGCAAGAGAAAAGTTTCAAATCACATATAAGGAAATGTCCCTTAGCATATTCTTCACAGAAGCCTTGTAGACAAAAAGAGAATGGGATAATATATACAATGTGATGAAAGATAAAAAGTGCATCGAAGAATACTTTTTCAAGCAAAGCTGTTCTTCAGAAATGAAGAAGAAATAAAGTCTTTCATAGACAAGCAGAAGCTGAGGGAATTTGTCACCACCAGACCTGCCTTACAAAAAAATGTTTAAGAAAATTCTTCAAGTAGAAACAAAAACACAATAATTACTATCATAAATGAATATGAGCATATAAGACTCACTGGTGGGGGTAAATGTGTGGTTAAATCCAAAATACACAAATACTGTAATGGTGGTATGTAAATCATATATATCTCTAGTATAAATGTTAAAAGCTAAAATGGTCAAAAATAACTAAAGCCACAATAAGTTGTTAAGGGATAAACAATATAAAAATATAAAAATTGTATATTAAAAACACAAATATTGGGAAGGAGGGTAAAAGTCTAGAGTTTTTTTATGTGACAGAAGTTGTTTTTAGATTAAAATAAATTATAAGGTGTTTTATGTAAACCTCATGGTAACCATAAAACTAAAAATACAGCAGATATGCAAATAATGAAGAGAAAGGGATCAAAACTTAAAAATACAGAAAATGATCAAATCACAACAGCAGACAACAAAAAGAAAGGAGAAAAAAGGAGGTATAAAACAGCCAGAAAACAACAAGAACAAAAAGCTGCAGTAGTAAGTTTTTACCTATTGATGATTACTGTGAATGTAAATGGATTAGGTTGTCCAACAAAAGATAGAGTGGCAGAATAGGTTAAAAAAAAAATAAGATTTACAGGCAGAGCAAGATGGCCAAATAGAAGCCTGCACTAATTGTCCCCCGCAGCAGGAAGGCCAAATTTTACAACTAACTACACACAAAAAAGCACTGTCATAAGTACCAAAAATCAGGTGACCAATCACAGTACCTGGTTTTAATTTTATATGACTGAAAGAGACACTGAAGAGGGTAGAAAGGATAGTCTTGAATCACCAGTGATACCTGTCTGCCACCCCCCAGGAGCAGCCATTTGGCCCAGAGAGAATTTCCACATGCAGAGGAAGGAGAGCACAGCAACTGAGGAACTTGGAATTGAACTTTGTGCTGTTCTCTATGGTAGATAAAAAAGCAGTACTGGGCTCAGTGGGTACCCCCTCATGGAGGGAGCATTTGAACCAGCTCACAACAGAGAACAGTCACCCATCCCAGCAGTTGGAATCGAGATAATCTGGGTTACTAGGTAAACATGAAACGAAGCCTAGAAGAAAATAACTGCAATTCCAAAGCAAGTCCTAGTGCTGGACTGGACTTAGAGACAGAGGTCTGGGTCAGCACATACCTTAGGGAGACATAGCCAGAGCAGCTAAGAAAGTGTTTTCACCACCTCTCCCTCAACCCTAGGCAGTATAGCTCACAGCAACAAAAGTAACACCTTCCTTCTACTTGAGGAGAGAAGCAGAAAGAGTAAGAGGACTTCTTGCATCTTGAATACTAGCTCAGCCACAATAGGATAGGACCCCAGGCAGAACTGTGACAGCCTAGCTCCTGAACAACATTTTTAGACACACTCTGGGGCAGAAGAGAACAAGGTTCGTTTTAAGGGATGATGCCAGTCCTGACAGAAATTATCACCTGCTGATTAAAGAGTCTCTGGGCCCTGAATAAACAATAGCAATACCAAGGTCATATGTCATGGGCCATGGGTGAGACTCTGAGATGTGTTGGCTTCAAGTGAGACCCATAACATTTCCAGTAGTGGTGGCTACAGTGAGAGACTCCTTCTGCTTGAGAAAAGCAGAGGTAAAAGTAAAGGGGACTTTGTCTGGCATCTTTGATATCAACTCAGCCACAGTGGTGTAGAGCTCCAAGCAAGCTCTTGGGGGTCAATAGGTTCAGGACTAGGCTTTTGGACAGCATTTCTGCACCTGTCCTGGGTCAGAGGGGAGCCCAATGCCCTGAAGGGTGAGTCTCAGGCCTGGCAACATTCACCACAAAGTGACTGAGGAGCCCTTGGGTTTTAAGTGAAGATTGGAGCTGGTCAGCCAGAACTCCTCATGAAGCAATGATGCTAGTGACCACTGGGAAGATATGCCTCAGCCTGTAGAAAAGGGAGAGAAAAGCAATAAGAACGTTGACTTGTAATTTGAAGGCAAGCTTAGCTTCAGTAGAATAGACCAGGAAGTAGATTTCTAAGGTTTCTGATTCCAATCCCTGGCCTTCAGACAAGATCTCTGGACCCACCAGAGGCCTGGAAGGATCTCGATGCCCTGAAGAGAAGAACACAAGCATGGTTGGCTTTCCTGTCTACTGACTGTACAGAGCTGGGGACTTGAATGAACATAGGTGGTAGCCAGGTAATGGTTACAGCAGGCCTTGGGTGAGACCAAGTGCTGTGCTGCTTAAGATCTGACCCATTGCAGTCTCAGTGGCAGTGGCCAAAGGGGTGTCTGCATCACACCACCTGCAGCTCCAGGTGGGTCAACATAGAGAGAGGGACTCAGTTTGTTTGGGAGAAAGTAAAGGAAGAGACCAACATCCTAGGCTCAAGGGATCCTCCTGCCTCAGGCTTCTGAATAGCTGGGACTACATGTTTGCTCTGCCATGCTCAACTTTTTCTTTTTATTTATTTATTTTTTTGTGTGAAAATGAAATTCCACCATGCTTCCAAGGCTAGTCCTGAACTCCTGGACTCAAGCGATCTTCCAGCCTCAGCCTCTCAAAGTGCTGGAATTATAGGCATAAGCTACTATGCCTAGTCTTGTCTTTGACTTAACAAACATATAAACAAACCTTATTTTAGGTTCAGGGGTACATGTGCTGGTTTGTTATTTGGTAAATTGAATATCATGGGTGTTTGGTGTATAGATTATTTCATCACCCAGATAACGGTGATGGCAAGTATAATATCCAATAGGTAGTTTTTCAATCCATTTCTTCTAGATTTTCTAGTTTATTTGTGTAGAAGTGTTTATAGTATTCTCTGATGGTAGTCTGTATTTCTGTGCAATCAGTGGTGATAACCTCTGTATCATTTCTTGTCATGTCTATTTGATTCTTCTCTCTTTCTAATTTATTAGTCTGGCTAGCAATCTATCTATTTTTGTTGATGTTTTCAAAATAAAAGAAAATCAGCTCCTGGATGCAGTGATTTTTTGAAAGACTTTTTGTGTCTCTATCTCCTTTAGTTCTGCTATTTTTTTTTTTAGAAAGAAAAAGAGAGAAAAGAAAGAAAAAATAAGAATGTAAGAGAGAAAGAAAGAGGAAGAGAAAGAGAGAGGGAGAACGGGATTCTTGTTCTATTGCCCAGGCTAGAATGCAGTCTACAAATGGGTATTAAAAACCTCTTTTATGCCAATAATTGTGCTTAACAATGGAGACAGGAAGGAATAAGGGATGAAAATAACAAACATGCAGCCAACCAATATTTTATTTAAACCTGTGAAATGCTATGCAATTGCTGAGGAGT